>RJWH01000225.1:0-63527 GCA_004363575.1 Solenodon paradoxus | reverse complement strand
GAATAATGCATTTTCGTGAATTAGATTAGATCAAGATAAAGCCCAGTCTACAGAAAGGAACTTTAATTATATGATAAAATTCATTAAAATTTTATTGTTTTAAGTATCCTGTCATCTCTAAACAAAATACTGCAGAGAGACAGTTTTAATTTGAAACACAATTCAGATCATTATTTCATACTTTTAAATAAATGTCCTTTCAACACAGTACTGAGAAATCCAGGTATAGTCACTTATTAAGAAATTAACCTAGTCTACAAAGCATTTAAGCTTTACTACTTGAAATGAACCTTTGGCAATTATCTCTAAATCTAAATTATTTTTCCGTTCCCCTATAAAGCATTTTGCTTTATTTTGTAAGAAACTTACACAATTTGCTTTGCATTTATTTATTACTCTATCCTCTTTTTCCCTTTCTAGGTCCAAAGTTCACTGTACGAAGGGTCAATAACACATATATCTATGTGTTCCTCCCAGTAACTAGAAAAAATAATTTAGCAACTTTAAAACTATTTGTTAATGCTTAGGTATAAAATTAAGAATAAATTATAAAGCCACAGTTGTATGGAATTATATAGTAAAAGATAGATGCCTGAAGTTTTCTTAAGCTTGATTTCTTTGAAAGCCGGTACTCATTGAACTTACATATATTTGAATTTTGTGTGCGAGTCAGCTATCTCTCACTGACAAAATAATTTCATATGTCTGAGGCAGTGATATTTTTAGACTTGTGTTGATCAATCTAAACATGTTTTAATGATTTTAATATAGAATATTGCCATGTATTTTAGCAAAGGTACAATATAGAAAACAGCAAAATTAATTAGTCAATAATTAAATTTATCTTATGGGTAGCATGATTGACCAGTGATACACTCGGCTATGAACTTTAGGTATTTAGAGAAGGATTAGAAATACTCTCTTCTAGAGTCAGATGGTATTTATTTTATTGTCCTTTAAAGTTTATCTGATATACTAAAAGCAAATAAGTGCTATTAAGCATGAACAAGAAATTACTCGTATTGCTAAGAAAACTCAAGCTAAAAGAATAAGTGTTTTAATGTTTTTTTAAGTCTTTGTCTAATGTTCTCTCATTAAAATGTATTTAAAAAATTGGTGCCCAAATGGGTTCAATGGTAAAACTGTGCCAACCATTTAAGGATAAAATTATAATAATTCTCTATAATCTCATCCAGAAGTTTTCTAAATTCTGTAGTGAGTATAATGCTAAAGGAATTCTATAGGGCCAGCATTATCCAAATGCCAAACCCATACAAAGATCTTACAAGAAAATTCAACTATAGACTAACAGATTTCATGAACACTAATGCAAAATTTATCAGCCAAAAATTACCAGTCAAATCCGACAATGAATAAACAGAATTATGCACCACAACCAAGTGAAATTTATTCCAATTATTCAAGGTTCATTCCACATTAGACAGTCAATTAATGTAATCTATCACATTTGCAGGTTAGGGGAAAATCTCATGTTATATAAATGAATGCAAAACCAAGCAATTGATAGAACTCTACTTCCTCTCATGATAAAAATTCTCAGCAAAGTAGGAATAGGGTGAAACTTCTACAACTTGATATAAACATCTATAAAAACTACATATAACATCATGCTTAATGGTGAGAAACTAGAAACTTTCCTGATAAGATCAGGAACAAATCACTCACACTTATTTTCATTGTACTGGAAGTTCTAACTAATACATTAAAAAAAGAAACATAAATAAAAGGTGTAAAGATTAAGAAAGGACTAATAAAACTTTGTTAAAAATGTCATTATCTATGTAAAAAAATTTTAAAAAATGAAAAAACAAAAACCCTCCTGGTACTAATAGGTGGTTATATCAGCATTACAGGATACAAGATTCATATACAGTCACTTTCTCTATACCATAAATAAAGCGGTGAAGTTTGAGTAGAATAATTGATTTATATTAGCATTCTCAATCATGAAAATTTAGTTAGACATATGTTACATGTGCAAGATCTTAAAAAGGAACAATATTAAAATGCAACAAAAAAATCAATAAATAGTCCAAGAACATGTATACAATAACTCAAATTTGTGTAGATGACAATTCTTCCCAAATTGAGCAATATAGTGAATGTAATTCCAATCAAAATTTTAGCAAGTGATTTTGTGGATATTGACAATTTTTTTCTAAAATGTATTTAAAGAGACAGAAGACCCCAAATAACCTATATAATGTTGAAGAACAAAGTAGGAGAACTGGCACTACCCAACTTCAATACTTATTATAAAGCTACAGTAATCAAGAAGTATTAGTGAAAGAATGGATTTGGTTCAATGGAGCCCAGAAGGAGACCACCCATAAATATAGTCAACTGATCTATAACAACAGGGCAAAGTGAATACAATGAGTAAAAGTAGTTTTTTCAACCAATGTTCTAGAATTACTGGATGTCCATATGCAATAAAAGAAAAAGAGAAGAAAAGAATAAAAGAGAAACCAGATATAGGTCTTTTGATCTTTAAAAAATTAACTCAAAATGGAGCATACACATAAATGTAAATATCCATAACTCTACAGTTTCTGGAAGATAACATAGGAAATATGTGTGTGACCTTGGGTATGGTGATGACTTTATAGATATCAAACCAAAGTAAAGCCCATGAAAGAAAATAACTGATAATCAAACTTCATTCAAATTATAATTTCTGCTTTGTAAAAGACGGTATGAAGAGAATGAGAAGAAAATTCACATATGGAAGAAAAAAATTACAAAAGACATATCTATTTAAGGACTGTTGTCCAAAATATACAAGGAAATATTAAAATTCAACAATAATAAAATAAGCTGATTAGTAAATGTACAAAAGATCTGATAGACATTACACCAAAGAATAAACACAGATGGCAGATGCACAGATGAAATACTGCTTCATATTATATGTCATGATGCAATTACAAATCTGGACAGCAGTGAGACACCACTACCTACCTGTTGTAATGGTCAAAAATCAAAACATTGATATCAAATGCTGACAAACACGTGGACAACCAGGAGCTTACTTTCAACCCTGGAGGGAACACAAAAGGTACAGCATTTTAGAAGATAGTTAAGTAGTTTCTTGCAAAAGTAAATATACTCTTACCATATGATCCAGAAGTTGTAGTCCTTGATATTTACCCAACTGATTTAAAACCATGTCTGCACAAACACCTGCAGATGGATATTTACAGCAGTTTGTTTGCAATTGCCAAAACTTGGAAGCAACCAGATGTATTTTAGTAGGTGAATGGATAAATTAACTGTGATGCATCCACACAATGGAGTATTGCTCAGCACTAAAGAGAAATGGGCTAGTAAATTATTAAAATATATAGGGGAAACTTACATGCATAATACTAAATACACACTGTATGAGTCCAACTATCTAACAATCTAGCTATAGGAAAGTGTAAAACTATGAAGACAGTGAAAATATCAGTGGTTGCCAGTGATTGGTAGGGAGCAGGAATGGATGAATAGGCAGAACAGAGAGGTTTTAGGAAAGTAAAGCTATTCTGTATGATATCACGATAGTGGACACATGTCTTTTTACATGGGTCCACATCCATAGACTGTACAAAACCAACAGTGAAACCTCATGAAAATCATATGTGGATTTTGAGAGACAATGATGTTCCAATGCAGGTTCAGAGAGTGCAATAAATGTACTGCCTCACTAGTGTGGGGTGTTGATGAGGGAGGATTTAATACTTGTGTGTTTGTGTGTGTGTGTGTGTGAGAGAGAGAGAGAGAGAAAGAGAGAGAGAGAAAGCTTGCACACTTGGGGAGGATATGGGAGCTCTGTTCATTTTGTTAAATTATGCTGTAAATCTAAAGCTGTTCTAAAGACTAGAGTACTTTTAAAAATTGGAGAGAACAGGATAAGCACTAAGATTGGATTTAAGTTGAAATATATAAATAGAAAGTATGAACAAAGACACACACACACACACACACACCCATGCGCATGCACACTAAATATTGACTTCTGCTCTCCCTTAGGAATAGAGCAATATAAATCGACTTGGGGAAGCAGTCTGACCACTACAAGAATGGTATTATGTATCAATTTGTTAACTTTGAAATATGCCCTGGACCCCTCAGCCCGAGATATAAAATCTATAGGCTTGGGTAAGACCTTCACTTGAGATTTGTTTATAGTTTTTCTATATGAGCTTCTGTCACTCTACTTAGATTTCATCAGCCCTATATTTTCCATTTGGAAATTCTTCTTGATTTCTGAGCATGAAACCACTACAAGCTAGGGGTAGTTTGGGATTTCTCTTTCAATTTCTTCAAGACCCAGGAATATGCTGTGCCACTTAGAGCATAGCCATGTATTAGCAATCTACAGTTTTTGCCTTTGACGGCTGACAGCTTAGCGAGGAAAAATAGCATTTTGAAGGCAATGGGAATTCAATCACCAGCTATGCTCTCATGGGCTCTTTTCCAAGGTATTGGGCCTGATTAAAGGAAATGTTACTTTTGGAAGTGTGTATGGCTATTGAGCATGAGCAAAAGCAGCAACAACAAAAAAAAAACCTCAGAAAACAAAAATCCAGCTTACCAGAATTATGTATGTTCCATCTATATTTTAGCCATCCTAAATTTCCCTATTTGTTTACATTTGCTTTCATTCGTTGTCAGAAGTGAGATTGTGTGCATGTCTATGTGTGTGTGTATGTGTATGTGTGTATGGAGATTTCATGTGGCAAGTTACTAAATATAAAATCAGATATAAACGAATCATTCACTTACCTCTTTTATAATCAGAAGTTTCCAAAATCATATCAAATGACTTACACTTGCATAAAGTGATGAAGATTTTTCTACTGAGATAAAAAGTAACAAAGTTAGACCTACAAGAATAGAAGTCGTGTTCCACATTCCACAATTTAGATGTTTAAGAGTCAAAAAGTATAACAGCAATAATACAAGGTTAGAGGTTGTTCCTTATTCTCAAATGTATTTAATAAAATGGGGGAGAATATAGGGGTGAAAATGTGTTGTTGTTGGTTTTTGTTGTTTGTTTTTAAGGAGGCTGCTTGACCTCAAATGTGCAGGCAGATGAAGGCAGGATTTTCCATGATTTGAGAATAATGGGTGTGAACACTCACCAGGAAACAGAAGTCAATCTAATATTTTAAATCCAGAAATGTGCTGATGCTCTCCAGCTGGTTTAAGAAAGCTAAAACATACTGTGACGCCCACTACTTGATATGATGGTTTATGTAAAGCTTACTTTTGCTATATAACTTACTCCATTGTTTAAATAAGGAATTTTTAATTTCCCCAAAATAGACATGAAGACTATCACTCCTAAAAAAGAATAAAAAGATTGATACATAATCATTTGAAAAAAGACAGATTTGCAATCAGATTCAGTTAGAAGTTACTGAGCTTGGAAAGCAGTCCTGAGGAATAACTTGATGTATCTGCACTACTTCAAAAGATAGGAAAGCAGTTCAAAGCTGTAGGGAATACTTTAGCAGACTCTATATGCATTCACTAGACATTCAGTATGAAGACAATAGAACAGCAAAGAAGCAATATTGGAAGATTTAATGGTGGAAAATTTTTCAGAATATAAGAAGTAATCCACAAACTAAACCAGCACATTGAGTGCCAAGTAGAAGACATTAAAATAAATGGAAGGCTATACGTATTTTAGTGAAAGTATGATCCATTAAGATTAAAGCTAGAATATTAAAATTATCAGATAAAAAGACAAATTGCATACATATGGATGACGACAAATAATAAACTTCTTGCCAATAAGAATATAAGCCAAAAGAGAGAGTTCCATAGTATCTTCAACATTTTGAATGAAAATAGCTGGCAGTTTAGAACTTTACGGCCTTTTAAATTACCAGTCAAGAGTTAGAATGTAGGAAGTATAAAAAAATCAAACTTATCAAAATTAATGGGAGTTTATCATCTATACTTGGTTGAAAGAATTTCTAAAGGTAATACTTCAACATAAAAAAGTATGAAGGTGCACCCTGAGGGAGCAGCAATTGGGTTAATTATTTCTGAAGGAGAAAGTCATGTATCTTTAGTTTGAGTCCTGGGCCAGGAGAAGCAACCAGTGTGAAAAACTAAAATAAAGATGCTTTGTCGTCCTCTCTCTTCCCATCTGCCTACTCACCTTCATTCTTACCTGAACCTTTCCTAAAAAAAAAAAAAAAAAAAAAAAAAATTGAGTGTAGGAACCTGGTGAAAGAAAAAATAATGTGATAAAAACTTTTAACATTTAACTGGGGTTCTTTTCTACATGAGGAATATAGTGAAACATCAGTAGGTTCTTAGAAATATGTTCAATAAAGCAGGCATATTTACATGCTAGTTGTAACCAGTGAAATTATTGTTAAAATCATTATCTTAAATTTACAAACCAAAAAAGGGAGAAAAATAGATTTAAAAAGAGAGAGAAGAAAGTAAACCTTCCCCAAGCATATTAAAAGACTACAAAATAAATAAATGTGTCTAAATATATAAAAACACATCAAATGCTAGCATAAGCTTGTTATACTCTGAGATCAGTTTTTAAAATTTTCAGTTGTCTGTGGCTTACAAGGGTTACTTCTTAAGTAAACATTCATGTAATCTTTAAAAATAAAATCAAAGGTTGGGCAAGATAGACAAATATATACAAAAGAAGGCTGGTGTAACAATGTTAATATCATTTAGAATAGAATTTTAAGAGAGAAAATATCATCCATTATCAAAAGCGACATCATAATAAAGACTGATTTGTAATTGAATAAATCAGTTCTTTCATTAAGAATTTGTTCTGGATATGAAGTCACCATGAGACAAACTTCATCTAGTGGCAATTTATCTCAGTCTTTCTCATGTTGTTTTATGTTTCAAAACTTGGGACATGCGTTTCTTGGGCATACATATTCTTCCATATATAAAATTCTCCTTCTAAATATTTAGGTAATTAAAATATGTTTACAGCTCTACACAATATGTTAACCGACCCATGGTACTAAGACATTAGATGGAGAAAGCACCATCTTCCATTTCATGGTTTGTTTCAGTCAGAGAAACATCTCATGAAAAAACAGCAAAAATAATAAGCTGGAAAAAGAAAAGAGAAAGTGATTCTTTTGATCTCTGTTTTTATGATGATAATTTTTGGCAGAATAGCCATTTTACCTGTAAATGAATTCCTGAAGGGGAAGAGGGATATTGAATCTTTCTCTCTACATTTTTTTTTATTCATAGAAAAGTCACATAGAACTAAATTTGGATTAAAAAATAATAAGCTGCAAAGAAGATGTTGCACCAGAGTCATTTAATTTCGTTTTTCTAACATTCTATTTTTCTGTCTAAAACTCCAGAGTGAAGGTAAAATACAGCATTGTTGCCAGGAAGAGTAAAAACATTTTCCCTTTTATGCCACCACACTAAAATGTGATTTAGATGTAAATATAACTTATATTTCTAAATATTAAGTTTAGGATGCACTACAGATCAGTTGTTCATACAGGGAATACATACTGTAGAGATGCAGTTCAGGAGCACACTCAGCACTTCATTGCAGTATCTCAGTTGCTACAAATTCACATTACACAATGAAAAAACCCTGAAGTGCCATAATGTGTCCCAAGAAGATTATCAACATTGAGTTCATCTAAAACACAGATGTTTCCAAAATAGCTTTTGGATGATAAAATATATTATGTTTTTTATTTTGCAGTTAATTTTACCTCCTCTGTCAATCTTTGGTCTAATTTCCATTACCACTGATTCTGCCTCTGAGTCTTCTTTTTTCCCTACCTCAACTCTCACAGTCTCTCAACTTTGTCTTTTCTATATTCCTTCCTGGCTCCAACATTCCCTTTGAATTTCAGACAACAGTGTTTTTAATGTGCCTATGTGACTGTATCATTTCTCTCTAATTTAACTAGATGCATAAAATAGAATGTACAAAAAGAAGACGAAAGTTGAAACTCCTTTGTGATGGCATGAAAGATTTTCATGATCTAACTCTGACATACAGTGTCTTCTGCCTGTGCCTTTAAATGTATGGTGTTTCTTAGCCATATTGATTTACTAACTTTCCTATAAACACATCAGTGCCTTTTACCTTTCTAAATCTTTGCACATTTTTTCCATCGTCAAGAAAATTTTAATCTCTTAAAATTTACTGTAGCTCCTTTAAGTCATCTTCTTTGGAATGAACTTAACCCCTCACAAAAGGAACTAAGCATCTTCCACTTTTGTTATTCCATCTTTGTTTAGATTCACTTTTTCCATTAATTAACAGATAGCAGAATGGAAAATCTAGGAACCAGCAGGATCTATGATGATCAGAGATGGGCAACTTGATATAGTGAAAATGCAATTTAAGTTAGATTTGAGTGGCACCGGGTCCCAGAACATGGAGATTAAATTGCTTAAATTTCTTCTGCCTCGGGTCGATGCTGAACATGAGACTTTAGCAAGTGGTAGAATGAATCAGTGAGTGGAGAAGAGAACTTAGATGCTCAGAACCAAGAAATGTGACTAACTGCAAGTGAGAATGTATATTGAATACCTCCCCCAATCTTGATGGAGTGGTCTCATGTAGAGGATGAACCTTTGAATTCAGTCTGACATGATATATAGATCAGCTCGTTTTTGTTGTCTTTCAAATCTTTATGATTGTTCAAGTTACTTTTTTTTTCTTAGTTGCTTCCAGTAGAGGTGTTGGATATGCAAAGACTGATCAGTGTCCCAAAAAGGATATCTCGGCCCTTTCGTGTTTGCCTGGCCTCTGGACAGCAACTTTTCAAGTATGAAAATAGACCTCTTTCAAGGGAAAACTGGGAGAATGACCTTCTGTCAGCTCTCTCTGGCTGACTTCTAGGGAATTAGTCAGGTAAAGATTGTTTCTTTTTGTTCTGAGGATCTTACAGAAGCAACCTCTGTTGACTTTCACAGATAGCTGGTTGGAGAAACTCCCTCGGGCGACATTCTTAGAAGTTGGGATGCTTTAAAGTTAGATGGAAACCCTTTGCTCTTCAGGGAGAAGCTGGAAGTTGTCAGATCCTTCCTAATTGTGTGGTGGAGCTTGTGTCAAGAATGTGTCCCAATCTTTCCTGCCTACTTCAATGTAAGTCTTTTCTCATTTACCCAATATGTAGGAGTTACTCAGTTTCTGAGTTTCTTTCCATATTTACCTGTAGATTTGGTGTGACCCTAAATGGAAGTGCATCCAGGAGCCCCCTATATCACTACCTCAGATTGGAACTCAGACTGTTTTTTGAAGACAGCATTCAAAAAATGAGTTTTGAATTATGATCTGTAAGTTACACCTCTTGCGACCCTGGGCAATTTATCTTGTCCTCTTGAGCCTCACTTTTTACAACTATAATACAAAGTTAATGGTAGTTCCTATTTTACAGTTGGTCGTAAATATTTAATATTAAGTATGTTTTTATATACTAGTAATCATTATAATATTAATAATTATATGTTGATGTGATCTTGACCCTGTTTTAAGACTGGCTGGAAACTGATCAGTTCCCATCTTGAGCAACAGATTAAGTCCATACCCCAACCACTTCTCTTACGGGGTGCTCACATCCTGAGGTCACTGGGCCTCCATTTTAATTACCTAGACGCTAGAGGGCTAGGAATATTTTTCAATCTAGCCACTCTACAGGGAGACTGGTAAACCTAGCTTATCACATCACATTACACTTGCCATCCCTTCTAAAGTCCAAGCTTGCTCTTACCCTGTCTCTGGTAGCAACCCCTCACTGACCTTGCCTGGCAGACTTTTCTCATTTGGAGCTTTAAGTAACCAATACCTTTCATCTATTAAAGCATCAGTGTGCTATATCCCACTATCCAAAGAACTCTTCACATTTTTATGAAATAATAGTGTGTGTTAAAAGGCAAGCACAGTTTATCTCTTCCTTGACAAATGGAAGAAAAATGGTTGCTACCAGTACACGGTTTTTTCTTCTTTGAATTCAATAGTAAGACCAATTACGATATACTCTATACGGACTGTAGTGTTCTTTGAACCCTCTGACATACCACTAATATCCTTGCTACTAGACCAGTGGACCGTAGAAATGTCTACTCTGTTATCCATATCTTCTTTTGGGTACCTTCCCAGAAGGGCTCACAGAGTTTAAGGAATAATAGAAATGCCAGTTGTAGAATCTGACAAGGTGCATTTTATATACTGCAATAAAGATGGTGGACTTTTCATTTCTCACACTTGCACATTTCTGCATTTCATAATAAAATATGCATAATGCATTCCATGAAAAAAAACATTATGAGATCAGAGGTAAACCATTGCCATAATACTTATTGTGAAAATAAGTTCTTAGCCATTACTCACTTACTGGGAAGGTGGTAAATAAAATGAATCACCTTGGAAATGTTTTTGGTAGAATATTTTCTGTAAAATGTCACCTGGCATGTGTTATTTGCATCACATAGTTAAAGTTACCATTATTGCTGTTCCGTGATATTAGTTTTCTTTAGAATGCAAAATTTAACTCTAACCTCTGAACATGCGCTTATTTATATCACCTGTAGCAACTTAAATTTATTTGTTGTAGATCTTGTTTTTCCATCACTCTGACTTCAGCTGTAATAAAAGGCAAGGTCATTGATTGAACACTTTTAATATCAGATACCACTTTAGGTTGTGTTTTTTCTTTTTCCTGTGCCCAAACTTATTTAACCTTTTCCACAACTCTGAGGAGGCTGTTACATTTGATAGTTTTTGTTGATTTCAAAGAGACTTGAATCATAAATTCCTTAGGCTACCACAGCAACTAGAGAATAGAATTCAAATTTAGATCTGCTAACTCCAGAACCTAAGTTCTTAATTACTGCAATATAGTCCCTCGATGGGTTCTATTAAGTATTTATAATGATATCCTTTCTCTCATGTCTGATGTTTATCTTTATTATTCATTCTTTTTGAAACGAGAAGCAAACAGTACTGTAGAGAAGACCATTTACTCTCCCTCTTGAAATGCCTTCTACCTTGCCTCTGAACACACCATTTTTTCTGTTTTCTATGTGTGTTTCTATTTTCTTCAAATAATTTCTATCTTTATTTTCCTTCTACAAAAGGGTTTCCACCCAGGATTAGCTCTTGAATTTGTACCTTAAAGTTTACTCTGCCCTTATATAAGGACTGACCCTTATACAGGTCTTGAATTATATGTTGACTATCATTTTCTCAAGGATAATTCTAGATAATTTTTGGTATCTAAAATGCACTTAGTTTTTGACGAGTAGAAAAAAAAAAATGCTCCATGAAATCTGAAGTCATTTTCTAAGTTAAAGTCACAAATATCTTCTATTTCCTCTTATAGATGTTTTATAGTTTTAACTCTATGATAGATATAAGCTTAATATTATGCTGAGTATATGGGTATGGTGGCAAAAAGTTTATTTGTAATTGTACATTCAATTGGTGGCCATTCCAGTTTCCCAAAGTTATGTAAATACCCTCAGTTTCTGGATCTAGTAAAACTCAAGTGGGTATCTGGATTTTGCCCAGTTAGAGTGCGTTTCTTGTTACTTTTTCATTGTTAAAGCCCTCTTAGGCCCTAACAGCACTTGAAAAGGAACCAGCAATGCAAAAACTTCAGCAGAAAAAGTGTTGGTATATTTCATATGTACATCAATTTAATTGTTGAACAAATTGTTCTTCCCCACTGAATAGTCTTAACACCTGTGCTAAATCAATTGACCAAAATGTAGGAGTTTGTTTTTATACTTTCTACTATGGTTCATTGATCTATATATTTTTCCTTATGGCAAAACCACCCTTCTTTGTTTATTGTCGCTGTAGTAAGTTCTGAAGTCATATAACATGTGACCTCCTACTTTGTACTTACTTTTGTTTTGATTATTCTAGATTTTTGGTAGTTGTATTATAACTGGTCTTTCTCCTTTTAGTTTCACATGCTGCCACCCCCTCTTAAATCCATTCTTTTTAATGCAATCAGAGTTATATTTCTAAAACACATATGTTATCATTATACCACCTTGATTTATACCCTTGAGTGAAATTCCACTGCTTACATAGTCCCAAGTTTCTCATATGTAGGAAATGGAAGCTTGTTCTGTATATAACTCTACAGATCTTTTCATTGTCTGATTGGAGCTAACATGTTTATCTTACCTCTAAATACTCTCTTACAGCTCAGGCATACACTTGCGTATATCTTGTCTATTTCATCTTTCAAAATTCTCAAGTATTTCTTGATCCGTAGAGACTTTCCTGAACTTAGGCATGGTATTCAGTCATTTCCCTTTGGTACACAATTATATCTTATTCTTACTTGTAATACAGGTCACATTTCATTTTGATCAACACTTGCATATGCTTTTCCTTATACAGAGTGAACTCTCTGAGAGGAAGGGTAATGGCCTTTGAAATATTTACTCCCCACTTCAATTCTAACAGAGCTCCTAATCCATAATAGCTACTAGATGAATATTCGCTAAATGATTGGACGTAATTTTAGAGAAGTACATTAATGACATTGGAGATGGAGAACATGGATTAAGTTTTTCAAATTTGTCTATTCCCTGAATTTTGAAATATTTATTAATGGGAAAAACTCGTGATAGTTTCAGAACTGTTGTTTGCTTTCCTGTCTGACAGGTAACTGGGTTTTCATGCTGTAGGGAGTGTTGTTTAATCTTCCTTGAAATTTTTCTATAAAACATAATCAAAATATCACTAAAATGTGGCTAAGTAGCTCTTTAAATTATTACTGAAATTAACCAGTAAGATTCAACTGTAGCACAGGATTCTTTAAAGATTTACAAAGACGATGTGATTAGTGACAGAACTAGAATTTTCCACATTGAGCAATAACTGAAACCATACAGAGTCTCACCCCTGTAACATTGTGGGTTGAAGAATTATTTTTATATCAAGCTCTCAATACTGGTTACATGTACAGAACCATCATATTGAAGGCTAGTCTATTGTTTATTCTCAGGAGGTGCATAAAGGCTCTATATTGAGACTGAATTCAAAAGTATACTCCAATCAAAAATAGTTTTTTTAATTTATCTTTTATGCATAAGCGTAACACCATGATATATATTCAGCAAAGAGTGCTTGCTTCTGTCATATCCAAGATATAAAACATAGGAAATAGTTATTTCAGTGATGGTGTCTTTCAATCCTTTCTATAAATTAGCATATGTATATTTTGAGGGACAGATTGCACATTAAAAATCTTATATTCTGTCACTTTTGGTGTCAGATGCACCCAATGCCAAACATAGCAAGATTTGTCATATCACTGTGCAATTATTGGTGAGCCTCCCTGTTACTTTTCTATCACTACCATAACAAATTATCACCAGTATAGTAGTTTATTGTGACATCCATTTATTATACCACATTTCCATGTTTAGAAGTCTAATCACAGTATGTTCAGTTTGACTCTCTGTGCAGGGTCTCACAAGGCCTAAATCAAGTCCAGTTGGGTTGACCTCTTCTTTTGACCATCTTCCTCTTTCTATCAAATTGTTAGAAGAGTTCAGTTCTTTGTGAATATTCAATTTCCTTTTCAAGCTAACCTATCATGTTGAATCCATTTTTCAATCTCTCACTTCCCCTTCTGCAACCAGCTCGAGAGAGATTTCAAAAGGGCCACTTGATTTGATTATGTTTTCTTAGGATAATTCTATTAATTTTAAGATCAAATAATTGACCATCTTAATGACTGTCTCAAATTCCCTTTTACTGTAAATTTGCAGGAGCAACACCGGAGGGCCAAATTTGGGGGGCTAAAATTCTTGCTACTGCAGTCTCTGAACTTCAGTATAAGAAATTATATTAAACTTGAAGTTTCTCCATTATTTTTAAAATTATTACCTCAGTAGCCTGTATATACCAACAGTATAGCTAAAAGAAGCAAGTTTACTGTGATTTCTTCTTAGTCCATTTATTTCACTTCTTCAACTCCTTCATGGTATCTCTAATCCAATCAAGAAAGCAAATGAGGATATTGGGTTTACTGTTTGCACTTAGATGTGCTTGTTAAGAATCATACATAACCTCTACTGAATTATTAGGGTTTAGAAGTCATTATTTCTACCTACTAATGACTCCATGCATGTCTAATGAGGATGGATGTAGTGATTATTCCATCTTCTCATTGTCACTTCATTTATGTGAGCACAATTCCCCACAGAAGAGAAGGTTTGGCTTAGATGATCTCTTGGGTCTCTTTTATCTTTAGAACTCTAAAATGAAATGAATTAGAACAAAAGTCATTGCATTATTTCAAAACCTTAAGTGCAACTGACATAGGTGAAGAAGGAAAGAGTATGTTCAGAACATTGGATGAATACAGAAGCAATCTATCCATTTTTGATAGTTTCGACAGAGATTTTCAAAGATATCTCTTCTTTATTGTTAGTATTCACTGCCCATTATGGGTATGAAGTCATGAATTTTATGACTCTAGAGTGCAGAGCTATTTCTGTTGTAAGTTTCACTGAGATAAAAAAATAAGGCAAATCATGAGCTTTAGAGGAAACCATGCAACATTATATATTCACATGAATTCAATATGGAGAATATTTTCCTTGATGAAAGTATATTTGATATATTGTTAAAGGATTCTTATCTTCATATTTAGTGTCCTTTCTACCCACCTCCAGGTTTGTCATTACAAAAGTAAAAACAGTTGCTTTAGAGCTAAAGGAATTTAGCTCTAAATAGTAGATATCATCCAACTGAATTCCCAATAAAAGAAAAATCCCCATGTACAGAATTGTTTACTGTTGTCGAGTTAGTTAACTCAGAAGCTAGCAGATCATAACCATGTGACATACCAATTTATTTTTGTTTAACAGTTCTATCATAAAGTCCCTCTTCTTTTTTAAGAGAAAGAGAAAGGGGGAAAGGAAAGAATTGGAAGGTAAGGAAGAAGGGTGGGAGGGAGAAAAAAAGGTGGAGGAAGTACTTTTTTTTATTTTGGTAGTTCCCCTGCATACCCACACCCTGAGTCACAAACATGAGTCCTTGAGCTTTACATGGTTCACAACACAGCTGCCTGTTGAATTCCTGAGCCACCAGGGCATGCCATAAATTCTGTCTTTATTGGCACCAGGGTTATTTTCTCTTTAACCTAGACCCGCCCCATGGAATTAGAACTAATGCATTAAATATCGTATCAAAACACAAGCTTTCAAACATTTGAAAACAGTACTTTGTCATCCTATTTTCTCCATTATTTCAACAGCAATCAGTTGAATGCACAAATGTTTTCTAGAGACCTCTCCTTGTCTTGACCAAAAGCCTGGATGGTGTGACATAATCAAGGAAAACCTCTATAAATTCTATTAACAGTTTATTAAATGATACAGGAGCCACAGTCATACATGAACAAAGGGATGAGCGTTGGGACATTTATAGCTTTGCAGGCAGCAGGTAGGTGGGAACCAGCCCATCCATTTGGTATGGACAAATTGCTTAGCAAGTTTAAACTATTTCAAACACTGCAAACGGTTATTGCTGCCAAATGAAGTGGATAACCTGAAAACCATTTTATTTTTACTTTGTGAAAAATTATAAAACCTAAATATTGTGGAAAATGCATATTTTTACCTGAAAAATTTTTATCCGAATAGATCATTAGTGTGAGTACACATACGATAAATACCATAAACTTGCATGTAGAACCAGTATAGTTGCATGTTTGAGAATATTCAATTGTTACAGAAGAAATGAGTAGGAGGTAGATTGGAACACAGGAAAAAGATGCAGTATATATGAATATTTGAGACAGGCTTTCACTCCTATGACCTTTTATCATTTGCATATCATACCTATGGCAAGGAAGATTATTTGTAAAGGCCCAAAAATAAACAGAAGAAGAGGAGGAGAGAGAGAGGTGAAGGAGAAGGAGCAGGAGAAAGAGAAAGAGAAAGTAATTACTCATTATCAAGCTGTATTATATTGGATATCTTTAAATATGGTGATTCATGTAGTTGAGGTAGAAAATGCAAACATAGCAGTGATTCCAGAGAGGGAGGGAGCTGTTTATTGAGCATGTTATGTGCCAGGTATGATGACAGATGTTCTGCATATGCTGCCATGACTAGAATATGAATTATCATAGTAATTGTCCCTTGTCAATCATTAGAAAAATAGAAACCTAGGGGTGGAAAAATCATCACAAGGTAGCTATTAAATGTTTCCCTCTGAAAGTTCAACCCAGACAAAATTATACCTACGTGTTACATCCTTTCAATTCATATTATATTTTCCTTTTATTCCTTAACACAATTTTATTCCTTCTTGTGCAATTTTTGATTAAATTAGTTTCCCCTACTAGACTATTAACTGCACGAAGGTAAAAATGAAATCCATCTTTATTTTCTGACTATTGAATTCCCAACAGCTAGCATGTTGAAGCATATTTTTGATGCCTAATAGGACCTACTGAATTACAAATAAATCTGTGAATTGAAATATTTGTTCTGTCTGTTGTGTCAATAAGACACACACACACACACACACACACACACACACACACCTATATCATAAACTACACTATCTGTTCTAAGTTGACTGAATATAGTGCTTCTTCTAAATGAAGCAGAATTCCCTGAGTTATAAACTGAAATTCAGAATTGGCTGTATGTGGCTATCTTTTGGGCATAGTTTGTTTCTTTACATTTTTCCTTTATTTTATATGACTGATATGTAACTGGATCCTATTTAGTAGAATAAGAGAAGAGAGAAGAATGAACATAAATCCTAGGAGAGGTAGGAATCCTACAATTAAGGGATTTTGTATCAGATAGGGCAGGATTTAAGTCACAGCCCTCTCACTGGATTTGGGTGAACTTTTCCAAGTTTTAGGCTCCTTATTAGTGAAATGAACGTAATTTCTCCAATTTCATAACATTACTTGAAGAATAAAGTATAAGAAAATCTGAGATGTGCTAGTCGCATAGAATAGTAACAGATATTCACTAAGCATTCAGTAGGTAAGTTGTTATTGCTATCATTGTTATAATTATTAATGGACAATGGCTTTATAATGGTTTCTACTTGGTCCCACTTCCTTGATATCCTTCTTTAAAAGCTGAGGTAAGAAATATAGGGTGAGAGGCTATAGATACTGTTATCCTGAAGTACTGTATAATTAAAGGTACAAGAATATACAAATCTAAGACCAAGTGATAAAGTGTACGACAAACTTGAAGTGACTGATAATGGGCTCACTTCTGCTTGGGATCCAGCATTACTCTGGAAACTCAAAGACCTTGGCAGCCATCTTGGCATGGATACATGTTCCTTTGATGACAGTTACTGACAACAGAGATAACCAGAACTCTGTTAGGTCACTGAGCAAAAGGATGACAAAAAAAGTCATCCTTGTTGTTTGAGACAGGACTGAGAATTTATAGAAAAGGGAGTTTAGAGTTGCTGGGGTGGTTGTGGATTGTCTGGGGTCAAGCAGTGTGTCATGACAGCCTGTCCCAATGAATTTAGGAAGCAAATATTAATACAGTATTGCGTCCACATCCACCAAACCTGGTTGATAATCTGGTTATATAAAAGGTAAAATATAAGAGAGTTGACCTATGTCATAAAGCAGAAAAGGAATGTTGAAGATGCTAAGAAAGTCAGCATCAAGAGAAAAGAATACCTTAGCTTAGCAACCTAGTTATTTGAACATAAGCCTCAGCATTCTCCCTTCTCCTGTTAATACTACCTTAAGACCACATGTTTGGGAGGTAAATGGAGTGCTTGGCCAATATTCTGTTTTTGGAATTGTTTTTGCCTTCATATAACTTTTGATTCAGGATAGTTCTACAATGGGTGTGCTTGTCTTGCTTAGGTCTCTATACTGCTGTAAAGTCAATGATCTCCCAGCAAACATCACTAACACTCTTGTAAACAAGTTCCTCATTTGGCATCCCATCACCTCAGTACACTTCGGATGTTTGTGAAAAGCAAGAGTAAACTATAATGACCTTCTTTAAAAAGACTATCCTTTCATAATTTCGTTCAGAATATTTTACATCTTTTTTTTTCATTAAAAGAAGTTATATGAAAGGCACACTTATATTTGTTAATAAACTCCCTTGTTAGCAAATGTGCTCCCTTTCCTTGGTGCATATAGACCAAAAGATATGAATCAAACTTCTTATAAACAAGAAAAGGTATATTGCTTTTAATAGGTAAGGAAATAGGGAGATCATTCTCAAAGTAGTGTCTTTCTGAATGCTCTGCTCAGCTGGTGCTTTATTGGGGTTCAATTAAAGGTGGATGCCAATTGGTCAATGGGTTATTGGGGAAGAGCCAAAGTTGACTGTGCTGGCACCAACTTTCCTCATGCGTGGTCATGCTTGCACATATTCAAAAAAACAATATCACTCCTCCTCTAGGTGGTGATTTTAGTATTCAAATTTTAGGTTAGTTCTGCTTAGGTCACAGGGTAGGTAAGAAACACTTAACTTGGTCAAAGATTTTCTTTATCCATTTCTCCAAAGGCAATTATCTATTCCATTTTCTAGAACTACATTAGCCATAGAATTAAGGGAGACTAAATTTTGGATGATCAATCCCTCCAATGGACTCTTAGATTTTGAGGGTGACCTCATGGAATGGTTTCCATTACTATACTCGAGATTTCCTACTACTGGTCTACTAAAATCTTAATCTACTGTTCTAAAACTTTTGTTAGGCATTATACTTGTTTTATTTAGTATTAGATGTTTAAAAAAAAATCTTTAGCCCTTGAGTCAACTACTTGAAATTTATAAGCACCTTTATCTGGTCAATTTTTGAAGTATGCTTGAAGAATCCATGTTTTGCCAGATAAAGAAAAGGAGCAATCTTTGCCTACTGTGTTTTCTATAATTACTGTTTGACTTTTCTGTCTAAAGCCATGTTTGCATGGAAATATTAGCAGTCTCTTGCTGTCTCTCATCTACAGTGAATAGGTAGAGTCTAGTTCTAGTACTTTCCAACTTGAAAGTCTTCGTTCTAAAGGGAGTGATGCAGTTGAAGTGGTAGGGAAAGAGACTTTGGGAGGATTACTTAAAACTGAGAATTTTGTGTCTTGGGGTTTTCTGATTTTTTTTTTTTTTCTTTTTTTAAGAAGTCGCATTTTTTTTTTTTTTTAACTTAGTTGTTCACACTGGCCGTTCCCTGCTGGCCTGGGATTTGAACCCAAAGGTATGTGGCTTGGGCAACTTCAGAAATGATTGCTCTGGTGGCTGCTCCATGAGGGCCTGCCAAAATGGAGGGATTCTTGGATGAAATTTTCTATTTTAATCAAATAAGTAATGCTTTGAGAAGTATGTCAGTTGACAATGTAGGTCTGAATAAATGCTTTGTGTGGAGAATGCTGATCTCAAAAAGCAGTCAGTTATTTCACCAACAAATTGGGTTTATTCAGAAGTAATAGCAATAAGGCAATTTTCAAAGTGAATCCTTTTAGGGAGGTGTGTACGCTTACCATCCAAAGCCAGCAACCACTTAGCCTTTAGAGGGGCCTTACTATACAAGAAGGAACCTCCTTTTTTCTTGGGCAGGGAAGCAATATCACTTTCATAGCAGATGCAGGTGTCTTGGGTCCTTTAGTTTGCTGATCATGCATGCATGGAAATTCTTATCGAGCTTTCCAATCTCATTTAAATAGGGTTTCTGTATATTCATTTTCTCAAGGACAAGGACTGTCCTGCAGTTTCCTCTCACCAACAAAAATAGTGTGATCTTGTGTGAAGAGCTAAACCATGCAATTCTTTAAAGGGGTTAAAGTAGTCATGGTGCAGAAAATGAACTGTCAGACACAGGAGAGAAAACTAAACAGGAATCAGGATACCAGTTCATAGAATACTGTGTGACAAAAAAAAGCACTGTTAAAGTCCTGAAAGAGATAAAGTTTTCTCCCTCCCTTAGGGGAAGCTATATTTCTGTGATATTGTAATTTATAAGATATATATATATATATATATATATATATATATATATATATATATATTTAGTAGACCACAATCTATTTCTCATTGGTTTTCATTCATGATTTTTGGCTCATAGCTCTCAAAATCCTTGAGTGATAAGAAACAATGGGGACCTTTTTGTTATAATATTTAGTTTACTCCTCAGTTCCTGAAATCCCTTCAGAGCCATGGAGATAAAATGGACATCTCCTTATTGATGTCAAGTCTCTTTTCACCACAGTTAGGTTTACATGTATAAGCTGAAAATACCTAAGGATAGGTACTGGTTGCAATAGAGTTTTAGACATATTTACAACTTAAAGGGGCAGAAAGTAAATGCCCTAAGAAAATGGAGTGGCAGAATTTCTTATGGTTAAGGCCTCAGGACTCTTTAAAGATAGAAGATGAGAGTGAGGACAGGGACATAGAGCAGAAGGAAGATCGTTTAAAGTGTATTCAAACTGTTATGGAGAGAAACCAAGCAAACTAATGAACTAAATCAAACAAAAATAGACTTAAAGTCAATAACAGTAAATGAATGGTTACAAGAGGGAAATGGGTGGGGTAGAGGGGATAGAGGAAATCAATTGTACGGTAAAGGAAAAGAACAGGAATGGAAGTGGTGAGCTTAATGGATTATATACAGATTTTATTTTAGCAATTGTGTTCACCTTAAACCTATATAAAGTTATGATGCTCCTTCAATGAAATTAATTAAAAATAAAAGTATAAATGAATGAATAAAGTTTAATCAGACAGAAACATTAGGCTGTATTGGACAGCCTTGAATAGGTTAATCATATACTTGATTGCTTTAGTCAATATACACTGAGAGTAGAAGAGAAGACTATTAATAATTTAACTGGATAACAGATGTAAAACAGGGCTGCCCCATCTGAATAGGTTCTACCTTTACACGCTTCATACCATTTTCAAGCATCTTGGGAAAAAAGGTGTCATGGGGGTAATATGATCTTGAGGACAGATAAAACTTACTTAAAAATACTACTTGACCTAATTTCTAGGGTAAAATTGTATGATATCAAAGGTTTCTGAAAAATTAATTATGTAGATGATTTGGCCTGCCTCTTCCTTTAAGATCTAGCCCAAGAACCATTTTCCACGTCTTGAGAATTTCTCTGTTTTTCCCCAAAACAGGACTTAGCATTTTTCTATTCACTTGCCTCTCCCACAATAAAACTTGAGCAATTTGTGAACATGAAATTCCACTTTAATCATTGTTACCTTCACATCTTACAGGGTGCCTAGGATATCATAAATGCTGAACAAATACAGGTTGATTGATATAACCAGAGGGTTAAAAACAGAATTCAAGTTGGCACCAACTTGTTAAGTCTCAGAGACTGCAAAAACTGTTATAAAATGAATAGAAATGAAAATAACAGAAGGCACGAAGCCTGCTGTTTTATTCCATATGGGATTCAGATTATAGGCTACAGGGAGGGAAGGAGAGAGACTAATATATTTACCTAATGGTATCCATAATGCTATTTGTTGCGTTCTGTTCTCTATTTTCTTCCTGTGGAATGTGCTTGTTTCCCATTAGTGCTTCATGAATTAACCATAACTGCCACCGATGTAATTAAAATATTGATTGCCAAGAGGAAGTGAAGATTCAGCATTAATTCATTCAGCAAAACCTTATTGAGTCCTATTATATGTCATTCCTTGCAATAGGCATTAGGAAAATATATAATAGCAAGTAATTATCTTGGCTGCACCAAGTTGGGTGTAGATTGGAATTGGAAAATCATATAAAATGTCATGTATGGCTCCAAACTCACCAGATAAACTGCAGAGTATCTTCTCTGACTAACTGGTTCTAAGTAGTGAGCATTCTCCAGGATATTTCACAAATGGTACCGGTATCATGGTGTCCTATCACGGCTGTCCTATCAGTGCCATGCCTGCTCTCTATGGGGGACCCAAGAGCCCTGATGTTGCCCAGAGATTCCACAAACTCATGGCTGCCCCAGTACAGGTATTGGGCCTCTGTTTCTCCACAAGCAAAAGTGTTATTGATCCTTCTGTGAACATCTTTTCATCTTTTCCTTAACCTCATTTATTTTTCCTACACCCAAACCTGTCTTATTCCTGTGCCACGGTAAACTTGGTTAATAATATTCGCTGTAGCTATTATTTAGAATGTGCTGTGTGACAGGCACTGTGATCATCTTTGCAATAACTCGATGAATTTGGTGATGTTCTTATCTCAGTTTTACATACAGGAGTCTCAGTTACTTTCTCAATAGCAAACATTTTGAATCCAAAGTTTACATATTTTAGTACTTATAAAATTTTTGTTGAGTTACTCACACAGGTTGTTTCCCCCTGGATCTGGGATTGAAACACAGGAGTATGTGGCCTGCGCTCCTTTGGAGGTGATTGACCTAACCACTATATTCCACAAGGCAGGTCAAAGGTTCACATTCTGAAACACACTTTACATCCAATAATTTGCTGTCAACTGTTATTTCGCAGTCACTGTCCCTTATCATCTGAGCTGGTGCACTGACCTATGGGAAGTGAGAGGAGCAAAATAATGAGGTGACCAGCCTGGAGTAGATGGGTTGAAAGTCAGACCTGAGGAAGAGAAATTGACGCACGCATGCACACACCGCCTCCAAGCTGGCACTGCCACCCACTATCCACTCGCGGGCATAATTCTTTTCTGAGCTCTAATACCACTAGACAGACTAGATCTTGTTTTACATGTTTGTTTTTATATTTCTTTCTCCCTAACTCTAAGACAAACTAATTAGTGAGCAGAATTTCTGTCATTTTTGTTCACTGCTGCAATCTCAGTTTCTGTGTCTTTATTTACCATGATGTATACCTTAAATCTATATAATGTTATGATGTATTGTTCCTTCAGTGCAATTCATTAAAAATAAATCAATAAATACTGATATGGTTTGATAAGTTGATTTCTAGATCTGCTGAGTCAGTGGATACGGCTTCTCTGTTTTTTAAGTGCTGTGTTCTCAAACTAAGGTAATTTCTGACTCCCTTTATTTTTATTTGGAATGCCCAACTATCCCATTATAACTTTAAAGCATATACAACCAGTAACACATATGCACATACATATATACACATACACGTATCCCTGTCTCTCTCTCTCTCTCTCTCTCTCTCTCTCTCACACACACACACACACACACACACACACACACACACACACACACACACACAAACACACAATGTTCCCACTTCCTAAAGTCAGTTCTTGGCCTTGAAAAGAGGTTTTGGTCTATGGTGTCAAAATATTAATCATTGCCTATATGATTCATTGATGCTATATGATTCATCTGTCTTTATACCAAATCTACAGCAGACATGGCTCTACCAATTGTTAAACAAGCTATGGAAGCAGAACACAATTTTTAAAAGGCCATGATTTTGCCTATATGATTGTAGGGCCTCTGACAGAGTTAATGCTTGAATGATAATAGGCTTAAAGCTAAGAGCTGGATTGGTTGCAGGGGGAGTGCATTCAAAAGTATGACTTAAATATTCACTTATTTTAACTCCCTTAGCAATCTCATCTGGAAACCTGGCATCTTTAATACACTGACACTTGAGTGGTTTTCCACCAAAAAATGGATGAGATATATACTGCCCAGAAACAGAGATATCTTAAGTGTCATCAGTTCATAACTACCTCTGACATGATCTGGGACCACCCTGCAGAAGACACATAGGAGATTCAAAGTGTTCCCTGTTCATCCAGGAAATCAAGCCAACTTGCTGAAAATAATTTTACCACATCAAATTACTGACATTTATTTTGCTGCCCAGTAAATATGCCAAAAATCAGTCCTACTGAAGAACACTTTCCCTAAATGACTGATTTGACAAATTAAAAAAATTTTGTAATTATGATTTTAACAAATTAAGAAAAAGATTTAAGAACTTCAACATGGAAATTTTAAAAGCTCAACAATAATGTATAATTTTGGTCCCTTCTTCTGAAATACAAATTTTAAACATTATAATTCAGAGTATTAATATTAGAATTACATATATATTTCACAAAGTGAATTATAGACTCGCTAACAAACATTTTATTTGTTTACGTGGGAATTTTCCAGGTTAATATAATTAAAATTTTTTTCATCTTGGATTTGTGATTTTTAAGTTTCAGGATTAATTTGGTAATTTGAGGTTACATTTAAAAGTTTATTTTTCGCATCTAAGATTAGCAGCTATACCTTATTACAAGCAATTTATTATGTGATATGGTTATTCCTGTCACTTCCTAATTTTTGAATCAATTATATTTATCCTTCAAGGCATCCATGCCTTGCTTCTACACTGAGACATTTTTACTCCTTCATGTTGACTCTTTGTACTGTGAACTTACAAACTGATGTTTTCAATTGCTTATTGTGAGAAAACAAAATTTCATCATTTTATAAATTGTGTGATTCTTTTAGCTACTTCAGGTTTCTTTTAGAAATTTTGAATGTTTATTTTTTTACTTTTTAAATTAAAAAATAAGGTAACTTACTTTATTTTTAATAATTAACTATAAATTTAATAAGATTAACTTTAATATATGCATATATATACCACAGGTATGTCTATGCAGATATACACACATGCATTTAAAATAATTTGTGTCAGTAGTGACCAAAAGAGTACATTCTTGTTAAAGCTGTTAACAGACTCATCAAATATTAAAGCTGTTTGGCAATGAGTACATCTGATAGATTTGACAAATTGATCAATTGTCAAATTGATGGTTTTAGCAATTCATGTTGTCTAAATTGATCTCTCACCAAATATTATTAATCTTTAAGCTTCATTTGTATGAAT
The DNA here is from genome assembly GCA_004363575.1 of Solenodon paradoxus. Taxonomy (NCBI): domain Eukaryota; kingdom Metazoa; phylum Chordata; class Mammalia; order Eulipotyphla; family Solenodontidae; genus Solenodon; species Solenodon paradoxus. The sequence goes on along the minus strand of RJWH01000225.1, from coordinate 38,684 downwards.
AGTTGTAGCAGTTTCATCTAGTAACTCTTAACAGAGAAGATTTGATCAGGATGAGACACCTGATTGAAGGTGGGTAAATCAGTATCTTTCTCAACACTTTGTTTACTGGGTCCTAGGTTGTCTTGATTACTGTTGAAACATGAGTAGACTGAAGTTACCTGAACTTTAGAGGTGGAGAAAAAGAAATAAAGAAGATAATAAGATGAGCATTAAATAAAGTAGAAATAAGACCAAAATAAAGAATAAAGTACAGTCATGTTGATTAACAGTAGACATGCAGGGTGAGAAATGCTTTATCAGGTGATTTAATTGTGTAATGTCAGAGGGTCACTACCCAAACCTAGGTGGTGTAGCTTATTGTGCCTCTCGACTGTATGGTATATCCTACTGGAGTCACTGTCATATATACTGACTGTCATTGACTGAAATACCTATAAGCAATATGTGACTGTAACTGAATGTCGATCCCAGTTGTTTCTGAGGCTTAGATGTCCTTGAATCTCTGCATGCCTTGGGTCAGGGAGACACACCAGTGTTCTAAAGATAAACCTTTCAGTTTGGTAAACTGATTAGTTTTGGGTTTCTTTCACTTCGAAATTAAATACATGAAACAGATAAGCCTTAATAAAGTCATAAAATAGTAGCGGTGAAGATGATGATGGTAAAATCAATGAATATTGCAATCATTTTTAGAGTTGTTTTGCATAGCTCAATAATCAAAAGTTTTGTAGAACTTTTTCAAAACTTTTTCAGTTCATGCCTATCAAGCCATGAACTAGGTGTTGGGAATACAGATATGAAAGTATAATCTCTCCCAGAAAGACAAATAATCATCTATTAACTGTTATGAACAAAAAAATGCAGAACTCTAATCCAGAGAAGATTAGAAATAGTTTCACTTAACCCCTTTGCAGCAATATTTCTATTAACAGATGAAAATTTGTTACTTAGCTTATAATTCTAATACTTAGCTTATAAAAATAGATTGCCATTTTTACTAGTTGCACTCTAAGTTATTGATAAATGCTATTCTTAAATTTCACAGTGAAGCTGTAACTTAAATTTTTTACATACTGGTAGTCATCAAGTTACATGTTCTGTTTATTGGGCAAGTAGGCGATATATAGCGCAAACTATAAAAATTCATCATAAAGTTTAACAAAGGCCCCCGTATGAAGTTTTCCTTAGTAATCATCAATGTGGCAGGTAGTTTTTCATTTAGCAAGTTCATTACATAATTTGCAATAGAAAATTGTTGGTAACAGCCCAGATGTCAAATGAGACAGAAGAAATAAAAAATGGAATATTTTGTGGTCAGTAAACAAAATATTTTTGAAGATTGAATAGCCTGTGAATTCGTTTAGAGTATTTGGATATTAATTCAGCATGTCTGCATTTATAAATATGAAAGTATGATTCTAATTTTGTCCGCTCAATCTTTATAAATATTAAGAAATGCTGTGGCTCTATATGTGGTAAAAATTACCAGCAGGCACCAATAGCTGAGTTCACCTTTTCTTCCCAGGCCCACAGCAGACTATACAACATCTCCTTTGTAGTTAGATATGGTTTATAGCTGTTAACCTCCCATTTGTACTGTCTTTGTGGTTAAAAGATAGTTTTGCAATATGTAATACCTCCTGATTTTCTTTCTCACCACCATAATATTTGGATGGTTTTGACCCTATTGTCTCTGTCTTATCAATTTGTATTCTACCTTGGGTGGTATCTTCTCAGTATATCACTTAATCCTGCAAGGAAGTTTCAGTTGGTTTGGTTTAAGAGGTCATTGGGCCCAGATAGGTCCTTTGAACTTATATTTGCCTCTTGCATATTAAAGTCTTAAAAAACCCTTTCAGTTTAGACAGCTAGTCTCAGATTGGATTTGTGCATTTTCAGTGAATGCTTTGTTTGTTTTAGGTTTCTCTGAATATGTCAAAGTCCCCAAGCCTTCATTTCCAACTGCATCTTCTCTGATATTATGCAGGTTTTGTTGATGTAAGGGGTTTGCTTCCAGTCACTCATATTTTAGGATTTGGGAGAATACTTCATATTATTGTGGATGTTGTTTTTTGGATTTTGGTTTTACTGTTCTAGCTGATATTTCAGTATTATGGAGAGGAATGGAAAACAGCTCTAAAATCTAAAAACCATGGTGTCAAAGCCACTATCAGTCACTATCACTATCAGACTCCTAAGCAAATGCCTTTTGAGTTCATATGATACAAAATATTGGTATTAAAGTAGAGAAGAGAGAGGAATTAGGAGGCAGACAATATAGGGTGTGGGATTATAAGAAATAGTTCATAGCACTAGATAGGAAATGGAAAGGATATTGATATATTTAGATACCTGAATTCTAATTCTTGATGAACCACTAAATTTTATGTGGCTTAAGTGATTACTCTGCCATCTTAGTTTGAGATTTCTCAATGTCAACTTGTTCGATTCTGGTATTAGACTTTTTATAGTTACTACAAAAGGTTCATATCCTTTACATTTCTCTGGTCAGCCTTCTTGACCTAATCAAAAATGTATTGAGGTTTACATTTCCAGAATAAAATAGAATTTCTTTACCAAGACATCCAGCATCTCGTATCAGTCTTTGGCATTCTCTCTTTTATCCTGCCCACTCCTAAATTGTCACCTAACTATGCTAAGGTTAAAATTCCTGAATGTATGTCATTGTTTTTTCCACTCCTCTGCTTTTGCTCATATATGACTTTCTTATGTGATTCAGACAGAAAATCTTTGCCTCTATTCTACTTTTGAAACTGATTCCTTAAACCCGCCAACTGCTTCCCCGAGGACCTGATGATTTACCCCAGGGGAAAAATGTTCTTCATTCTCAGAACTTGTATTGATTCCACTCTGCCTTAAATTACTACCATCTGAATATATGCCTGGTACTTCATCTCAGTTTAGGCGGAGCAGTGCAGAGCAGCATAAACAAATCAACTTTAGTTTGCAAGTGAGAACAGGACTTGAATTGTGATTTTCTCAATAATTGCAGGACCTTACCAAATTACTCAAATCCTTTTAATTTAAGATGAGGAAAATAATGTAAAATATATTTGGTAAATATTTAAAGTAATAATTTATATCCAGATTTATATTCAGTTGCAGTTGTCTGCTTGATATCTTCAACTAACATAGCCCAAATAATACCAGTGATTTATCTATATGCCCAATCTATGTATCAATCAACCTCATTTTACAGAATTGCAAGAATTATGCAGATAGCTATCCGGTAACTCTAGCCAAATAACTAGGATGTTTTTATTAGATTCTTCTCATTCTGTCTCCACCCTCCCACTTCCAATATATCTCTAAGTCCTAAATATGTATCCCTCTCTATTCCTGTCAGAGACACTAACATCTCTCACTGGGCAAAGATAGTTTCCTACCCTTTCTGTTTTACTCCCCCCAAAATTATATTTTATACTAGTATGATAACCCAACTTACCTTTAACTATATAAATTATAACCTCTTTTTCTCTAAAATTACCTGGCAATGCTTTGCTCTTCCTTGAATCTAATTCAGTCTCTTACCATGTCCTGTAATACCCTACAGAATCTGTACCCCCTACCACTCTGAGCCCACTTACTAGAATTCTTCCATCTGCAGGTTTTGCAGCCACCATGGCCATATTGTTATTTCTCAAAAACACCAAGATTGGTCTTATCGCAAAGCCTTTATATTTCTGTTTCTTTTACTATGCTCATTTTGCTCAAGCTTCCTTATTGCAGATCCTTGTTATAAGGTAGGGCTCTGCTAATTTTTATCAGATGTTTATTATACTCTGCCTATATACTATATAGACTATATCATGCCAGATACATACATCTTAGGATATTTAATGATAAGTGAGCTCCTGTTCTCATGAAAGTTACAGTGGAAGAATATCAATTTACTACCTGTTTGGAAAACATGGATTTGTGAAATTATTTAGTTTTTCTTCAGGAAAGGAAATTTGTTTTTGAATCTCACATTCAAAATCCTCATCCTTTTAGACAACTGCAACAGGAATAGTTCCAATTTAATATCTGTCAAGAGTGAAAGAATGAGATAGCAAATCATTTCATTTTATGAGACATTATGATTTAAACTATTTCTGTCAATCATCTGAGCCTAATGTCTTATCACAACATGCACCATACTCATTGCAAATTTAGGCTTTTATTTATAAAAGATAATAATCTTTTCAGCATGTAGAATGCTATGCCAAATTTCATGTTTTGGAATCCATATTACATAGAATACTGCCAGAATTTTGCCTAAGTTACAATGATTCAATTTCAGGTTTCACTGCAAGCTTTTATCATTTTCTATCTATAATCTACCTGTCTATCAACTTATTGCATAACATTTTAAAATTATTGTCCTTGTATTTAATTTTTATTAATATATTACTGAATTATAATACTAGTTTCAGTAAATGGATTAACAAAATATGTTTATCACATCATACCCACCTCCAGAGTTCTAGATATTTTTGTCTTATTATTATGCAGCATATTATCAGATGTAAAGAACTGTCGTAAATTATTTTTATGTGATAAAATGACTTAAATACTGAAATATGTTAATGATAAATAATAGAAAATAAAAATTGAGCATTATGCTAAGAAACCCCTACAATATAATTTGAAAATTAGCATTAAAAATGTGAAAGTAGAATTTCTCTCATTTTCCTTTAAAGAGCAACTAATATCTATTTTCAAAATATTTATTTCAAATTTATATGAATGAGCTATTTAGAAAAAATCTAGCCACACATCCTTTGACATTTCTACTGTCTGGAGTTTGGACATCAGATGCCTCTAATCTGTTCATAATAAAAAGGTCTGAGACAGCATTTCTACCTGGTATCTTTTCATATAATATATAATCATTATACAATATATACTATATAACAGCACATATATGTATTATGTATACATGCATATATGTATAACATGATATATTTTATCACAATGATATAGCATGGATATACATATATTTATATGCATGTATGTGTATATGTGTGTATATATACTCCTAACATACTCTTGCTTATATACCCATACTTACATGTATGTACATACATATGTTGTTCTGATAATATATTTGGCACATAAACCATGTATGTTATCCTTTTTTACTTTATGTGACTGTCAGCTGAGACAATCACTAAGGCTTGCATTTATTTATTTTAAAGGAAAGGTGCAGGAATGAAGGCCAGCAGACAGGCAGGCAAGAAGAGAGGAGAAAGTGTTTTATTTAATTGCTCATCATTGGTTGTTTCCCCTGGCCTCTGGTCATAAACCAGGGACCCTTGGACGTGTCTAGGCTGTGCCCAGTGAACTAAAGCACTAATCCACAAGGATGTACTCATGAGGCTTTTTGAATATGCTTTATTTCAAGCAATAGTTATACTTAAATGAGAAGAAAAAGAGCTTATTTGTTTGTGTGCTTTTCGTCTAAGCAAAATCTTCTTGCATACACTATTCAAAAACATGCCTCTTCTTTGCAAAATAAATGTTCTGAAGAGGTAGTTAATTAATTCCTTCCAAAGAATAGAAATATAGTATGCGAAGAGACAGCGGGGGTGAGAGGGAAAGAGAGGAGTCTGAATTTATTGAAGAATAGACCGAGTAACCCCCAAATGCAATACACAGAAAAAGACCAACTCCACAATGAAGGCAATGATTAAGAAATAAAATCTTATGTGTATTTTTTGTTTCTTTATAGTCTCCGCACCGTTGAAAACATCCTGAATTTTTCTTTCTGACTTACTTAGCATGATCACCTCCACTTCCATCCAGATTGTGGCTAAAGGCACAAAGAATTCCACTGAGTATATACTGCTAGTTCTTTATCCATTTATCTGTTGACACATATTTAGCTTGTCTCGTTGTCTTGGCTCCTGTGAATTGAAGGAATACACATGATGTGGTATGGCACTAGGAACTTTGTAAGTGTAGTGTAATGCGCACACAGATTGAGGTGTGAATTCAATATCCAGAAAATTATATAGCAATGTGAAGCAAATAAATAATAAAATATAAAGTTAAGAGACAATTGAAACAATTATGTGCATTTGCAGGAAAAGCTTACCATATACCAACACCTTAAAATATTAGTAGCTATTGACCTGTAATATGCTTAGAATTATATGAAAGAATTGTAACAGCATGAGCTTTCAAATCGGACCAGCTTAGTTCAAATTTTGCATTACAATTCACTAAATATGTGGACTTAGGTCAGGCTAGTAATTTTATTTATCTTTTAAACATCCCTGAACAAGAAATTAATGTTCAAAGAAATCCTGAATCAATGGCAGCTATACCAATGTTCTCTCTACCACTGTTCTGAGATGTTAGTTTGTGTCTGGCACTATTTCTACCCCACCTGTTGGTCAAAGATTCTTACAAGTTAACATTTATAGAATTGCAATCATAACTGGAACTACTACATAAGCAAAACTTATGGATGACTCAGTACATTTGAAAAAAAATTATGACTTTATTTCACTGTTTGTTCATATATAGGTGAAGACTATTTACAAACCCAAAAGTGCTAATTTAAAGTTGGCTGACTTTTTATTTCACTTTCTTATGTTCCTTTCTCTATAAAGAATGTATCTTTTAAGTGGACAAAGTCTAATTTCTGGAGAGATGGACAATAGATTGCTAGTCTCAACCTCACATGTTTATAAAAAAATAAGAGTAGCTTGTTTATTATTTGGCTGTGTGTTTCCTAAGCACAGCCAGAGGTTTCTCCTTACCAATTAGTCGGTGCAGTGGATCCACACATACAGACTGTAGAAAAATAAACAAATATGGAGAAAGCACTTGTACTGGAAGACTTGAAGCATGCCAGTATGATACTTTCTGGTCCCCTTGCTGTCATTCCAATCAACAAATATGTTTTGAGCATCAATATCAAGGTATGGAAAGGGGCATTTGAACAAACTATATATAAATGGCAGTTAGAAAATATAACAAGATCCCTTGCAACATTCATGTTTTCAACAAATATATTTGGGTCACTACAAGTACCAGACATATTACACTCTGGTAAAGCCCATGGTCCTGAGAAACACGTTCTTGTAGAAGAGAGAAATAACGGAACTTAACATGGGAATAACTGCAATAATCACAGATAGCAATGCACTGCATTTTTGCTAAGAATTAAATGGGAGTGGTTACAGAATAAAGTGCAGAGTAGGAAATACATGGAAAGGTGCTTAAAATGAAGAATGATATGGTATATTGAAAATGGATAGAGATATATAGACTCAATAACAGATATACTGGAATACCACCCAGGGAGAGAACACTATATAGCTCCTCTTTGGTTCACTGAGAATTATATGTGTCTGTTGAAAACAGAACAGGCATTGTGGTTTATAAGAGGATGTAACTGGGACAAGCAGTCATAAAATGGTCATGGCACAGCTAGATAATTTACCTAAAAGATTATAGGAATTTCCCTCCCTAACATGAAGAATGTTGATACACATTTTATAGAGTGTCTTTAGAATGACATTAAGGATAGCAATACTACCCTGAAAAAACTTGGGAGCTTCTTTGGGAGTGTATGCATTTTATAAAGTCATACCCTCTAGGTGTTTCATTCATCTATCCATCCACCAATCATTCATCCTTTCGTTTACATGTTCATTCATATAAAATATACACTCATTATCTCACATATTTCTTAAAACAATGCTAGACATTGTGGACACAAAAATGAATATCACACAAAGTCTACACTGATAAGTATCATTTGTTTAAGGAATTATAGGTGTATCAACAGTTATTTTAATGAATGTAAATATAAATATAAGGATATCTTACATGACTACAGAAGAAGAAAAATTTTGTTGTTGTTGTTAGAAGGTACTTTATAATGGGTAGTTATACTTGGACTAGATATTAAGGGTTAAAGTCCCACCTTACATGAAAACTAGAAAATGTATATAGAATGAATATCAGTGAAATTAAATTAAGGTATAAAGTACATGATGTAAGTTGATATATCAATATAATAAAAGCCGTATATGATAAACCCACAGTCAGCATCACACAAAATGGTGAAAAATTGAAAGTCTTTCCCCTAAGATATGGAACAAGACAAGGATGTCTAATCACACCACTACTGTTCAACATTGTTCTAGAAGTCTTGGCCAGAGAAGTTTGCCAAGAAAGGATATTAAAGTGATCTAAATTGTAAAGTATGTGATAAAACTATCATTATTTGCAGGTGACGTATAACTATACCTAGAAAATTCCAGTGAATTCTCAAAAAAACTACTAGAAAACATACATTAATGAAGCAAAGTAGCAACTGTAAAATCAACATATAAAAATCAAAAACAGTCTGATAAACAATGAGGTAGGGGAAACTGAAATTTAAAAAGTAATCTCATTCAAATTTCAACAAAAGAGATAAAATACCTAGGAATAAACTTAAAGTACATAAGAAACCTCTGCAATTAAAATGACAAGAATTTTACAAAACAAACACAAGAAGACACAAAGAGATGGAAAAACATTCCATGCTCATGGATTGGAAGAATTAGTGTTGTAAAAATGACCATCCCACCCAAAGCAATATCCAGATTTAATGTAATTCCTATAAAAATTCCAGAGGAATTCTTCAATGAAAAAACCACCAAAGGCTTCAGAGACCCAAAGCTATCTTCAGAAAAAAAAAAAAGTAGTGGATGTATCACACTCCCTGACTTCATACTGCATTACAAAGTATCATCATCAAAACAGTATGGTATTGGAACAAAGTCAGGTACAAAGACTAATGGAATAAAATTAAGAGTCCAGAAATAAATCCACCTCTATAGTCAGTTAATCTATGACAAAGGAGCCAAGACCATACAATGGAGGAAGGAATATCTAGTCAACAAGTGGTCTTGGAAAAATTGGATAGTCATGTCTATGAAAGTGAAACTACGTTACACTTTCTATCCACACACAAAAGAAATCCAAATGGATCAAGTACATGGATATAAGACCAGAAACTATAAAATACATAGAGGAAAAACTATGTTATCAACCTCAACAATGTCTTTGGGAAAGGAACACCCGTAACAAAAGAAACCACAGCAAAACTTAACACACTTGGGATTGCATCAAACTAAGAAGTTTCTATAAAGTGAAAGAAACTGCACTGAAAAAAAGAGGCAACCATGAAATGGAAAAAGTATTGTCAAAACTTGAATCAGACAATCGCTTAAACTCCAAAATATATTAGGAGCTTATACACCTAAATAGCAAAAAAGCATATGACCCACCGAAAAAATGGAGAAACAAATTGAGTGAGAATTTATCTAAAGACACACAGATGACATACAAATGCATGAAAAAAAATGCTCTACATCATTTATCATTAGAGAAATGCACATAAAAACCACAATGAGATACCACCTCACACAAATGAGACTGGACTATATCAAAAAGACCAGATACAAAAGTATTGGCAAAGTTGTGTAATAAAAGGAAACTACCTGCCTGTTGGTGGGAATGTAAATTAGTGCAACCTCTTTGGAAAATAGTATGGAGATTTCTTAGAAAAATAAAGATGGAGACAGTATTTCACCGAACAATCCCAATTTGGTGCATGAGAACAACAAAACTCTAATCAGATTTTTTTTCTGGAATGGAAGCAACATAAATGTCCATCGACAGATTACTAGATAAAGAAGCTGGGCATATATACTCAATGAAATACTATGCAGGTGAAAATAGGGAAATTGTCCCTCTTGCAACAACCTAGATAGAACTGCAGAGGATCATGTTATATGAAATAATAGAGAGAGAGAGACAGAGAGGGAGAGAGACAAAGAAGTACAGGATGATTTCACTCATGTGGAATATAATGAAACAAAACAAATGAACAAAGAACAAACTCCTCAAACTCACAGAACATAAGAGAGTTGCTACTAGGGGGCTGGGAGATGTACGTCAGGGAAGACAGGGGAACAAAGTGGTGCTAACGGGCCCTGGAAGGGCACTGGGCGTAGTGTGAAACACACACAGAAAGGAGCGATTTCAGCATCGTAAAATGAATATAGAAATGTAAACAAAAGAAATAATAGAATTAGTTTTTTTTTAAAGTATACATGGTATCTCCAGAATAAGTAATTCATGATATTATAGAAAAATTATAAAAGGTGTTATGGATTGTATTGTGTCCAGAAAAGAGCCTGTTGTATTTTTATAAACAGAAACCAAAGATGGACTAAAACAGGGAATTGTAATTAGACTGAAGATGTGGAGGTTTGTAAAGATATAGATAGACAGACATACAGACAGACAGACAGATAGATAGATAGATTAGATGTGGAGGGGAAGCAGGAAGGCATCAGGTATGTCTTTGGTTTAGGTGACTAGAAGGGTAAGGATTTCCATATTCATAGAAAAAGATTAGTCATTGAAGCAGAGCAAGGAAAAGAATTTTAGTCAATGATGATATCAGTGCACATGTGGAAACATTGTTAGTTTACAACCAGGATTGTGGATATATTTTTTGTTGAATTTTTCACTAGAGGAAAATATGAGTAAATTAAAGTTTATGAATAATATTCTTTGTGTAATATGAAGGGTAGGGAAAAGAATATAGACTGTAATCGTGTTTGCAGAGGCAGGGGAGTCAAGGTCACGGGTATGTATTTTTTTGAAATTCTTGAAATAGTTCAAGCATAAGTTTATGAGTTTATAGTAACTAAAAAGAAGCAAAATGACTTCTTGCAAATAAAAAGTTTTCTTTTATCTAAAATACAAAGTATGCTAAAAGCGGTGCAGAAAATGACTGCTTAATAATAGATCTAACCTGTCCATGACTTTCTATGCAATAAGCTTTTTTCATATTTCTGAGTGTGATTACTATATAAATATAAAAATACTAAGAAGAATTAGTTTCCATATTTCCTTCTAAAGCATATATATGCACTCTTTAAACAAATTAATTGATACACATAAAGACAAAATAACTGTCTAAAATTCCTTAAATTATGCAGTGAAATGTAAAATGAAAGAGATTTTACCCATAACACTTATTGTTCTAATGTGATGTTTATGACAGATAAAATAATGTACTAGAATGCCTCAATAGATGTTCTATTAACATATTTTTTTTTGCTGAAAGGAAAACAAACTAAAGCAGAATCAATAAATATTTTGTTGAATTTATCCTAAAAATAGTATTTATTCATCATACTTGTGACTGATATTGAAATTTCCTTGCAAATTAAAGAATCCTATTAGTTTAAAACAAAATAGTAATAAATAATATTTACCAAGTTATAAAAGGATAAACCAAAGTAAATAGAAAATTACTTTACAGTTTAAGTCAATACTCAAATCTATTTTTATCTTTAATATTTATTGAAGTAACTGTAACAATACTATAAACCTATATGTGCAGTTCCCTGTACCTCAAATGTCAATACACATTGCTCATCACCAAAATACCAAGAATTCTTCACCATTGTCCCGCCACCACTTGCCCTCACTCCTGCCCTCTTCCCTGCTAATAACCAGTTCTGTTGCAAATATCCAAGGGTTGGATTTGTTTTGTCTGTTTCTTTCTTTGTCTCTTCATATTCCACTTATGAGTATAATCATCCAGGAACTATCTTTCTTCTTTTGACTTATTTCACTTAGCATAATCCCCTATAGTTCTATCCATACTCATTCAAATGACAATATTTCATCTTTTTAAGGCATGTGTAGTATTCCATTGTGTATATATACGTCTTCTTTATCCATTCATCTGACAATGAGCACTTAAGGAATTTCCTGTCTTGGCTATTGTGAATAGTGTTGCAGTAAATGTGGGAGCACATATATCTCTGCAAATTAGTATTTTTGTATCTTGTGAGTAAATGCCCAGAAACGGGATAGTGGGATCATATGGGATTTCCTTATTCAGTATTTTGAAAAATTCCTATACTACTTCCCATAAGGGTTTCATTAATTTGCACTCCTAACAACAATGTAAAAGTGTTCCTTTTTTTCCACATTTTCACTGATATTTGTTGTTTTCAGACTTTGAATAAAAGCCCATCTCTCAGGTGTAAGTGATATCTCTTTGTTTTGATTTGCATTTACCTAATAACAAGTCAGGAAGAATATCTTTTAATGTGTTGGTTGGCCATCTCTATTCAAACCTGCTTTCACCAATTATTAATTATGTGGTTTTAGGTACTCATCTCATTTCTGACTTTCTCACAAGTAGGAATAAAGATTAAACATCATAGTATTGAGTTCATATAAGGAGACTGTAAAAGATAAAGACTCCAGAAAACAACAGTGGAGACTGATTCTAATAATGGCTCCAGTTTTTCATAGCTCCACATATCCTTGCTGTTGTTAATACACACCTACTCTCAGGGCTTATTTCCATGACCTACTTTAGCCAGTAGTTTTTAGAAAATTTGACACAAGTGAATATTTGCAAAATTACATATTGCTATTTCCACTCTTGTATTCTTTGCCATCACCATGAGACCATGTCTAGACTAGTCTAAAAGAGGGATATGAGAAAGATGCATAGATAAAAATCAAGGCCATTTCTGACCAGCACACAACTAGCCAACCTCAAACATGAGAAAGCTCACTTGTTATCAGCACCACCTGCTGAAAGACTCTCATTGACTAGAGGTTATGCATGAGGTAGCTGGAACGAGGCAAGTAAGCTACCAACCCACAGATATGTAGTCAATACTAAATGATCATTGCTTTCAGCACCTGAGTTTCTTGCACAGTGTTTATGTGATAATAGCTGATTTATACAGTGAAGGAGAATATTGAAGAGGAACAGGAGAAATGATGACTTTAATGAGGTATAACAGAAAAAAATCTTGCCACATCTAAGACTCACAACATACGATAATGATTCCTAGAAAACTAAAAAAACTTAACCCCCAGTCTTGCATACCTCGTCTGGAAATAAAGTAACCATTCATATCTGTGGTTCAAAGCAAATACATCAGTTGAACAGAGGGATTCCAAGTTAAGATATCAGAATGGGAGGATGCTCTTCAGATATTTGGTTTTATCATATAAGTTAATATTACATACTTGGAATGTTCTAATAAGTAACTAATTACAGCATATATTTCTAGTTGCTCTTTAAAAAAAGAAAAGAAAAATAAGTTCCTCCTGAGGAAATGAATGTTATGGACTTTGAAACAACTATACTAGATTTATCTCATTAGTCAGAACAAGTCAAGTATTTCTAATTTGTTTAAAAAAATTGTCAGGTAAGTTCTAAATATGCTTTAATTATTAGTTAAGACTGAAAGAGAAATAGATGTATTTTCACATCAAGAATATAGAGTTTAATTGCCAGAGATTATCTCTGAAAGAACTAAATAATTTAAGTAAGAAATATTCCAAATATAAACAATTTGAAGGCAATACCACATAACTACTTTTCATATGTAGCTGTGTATAAACAAATTATCAAATATATTTATAATTCCAAATAACTAATTATATAAAATATAACTAACTTGGTGATGTGGCAGTAAAGTAGATATAAAATATCAGATAAAAATAACTTACAATGTAGAACAGAAATCAGAATTAAACTTTCATTCAACTGGATAGAGGTGATTAATTTTAGAGTTTTTTTCTATATGTGAATGAAAATTTAAGCATAACTGCTGAAAAATAAAATATTAATATATATACAGTTTTAATTCAAAAATAAGAATTAAGGACAAGGGGAGATGGTTTTGAAAAAGAAAATTAAGAAACCAAGAAAAACCGATCATTGAAAATCACACTGTTAGGTGATAGGGAAAACTAAATAAATCAGTAATTACTATAAATATATATACATTAATGTTTCATATTTAAACAAACTCTGGTTGAGTAGCATTTTGGCTATCTGCCTTCAACCATTGCAATTCACATACATCCCAACAAACTGGGTTCACGTCCCAGGGCTGAGAACGAAACATCTGAGATGTACAATTAAATAAGACGTATAAAGTACTTCTTTCTCCTCTCTCTTCCTACCCTCCTGCCTCTGTTCACTTTCATTACTGCCTGCCCCTTTCTTTTAAAAAATAAATAAATAAAAGTTGCACTTTTAAAAAGTTACTCCTTTAAATAAAAGTTTAAAGATAATCTCAAATGGGATACAGAAAAAATCAGCTCTAAGTTACATATCAATGTAAAGACAGAACATAAAATGACTCAAATAATTTTGACAATGAAAGATACATTGGGCAAATTCCAGCCCAGGAATCTCCTCTGCAATACTAATATAACCTGAATGGCTTATTAAGGATGAAGTATCATTATTAGGGACAAAATGATAATAAACTACTCACCATATGAACATAACAACACAAATGTAGTCTTTATCTTACAGGTAAAATTCAAAATTCAAAGAAAAAGATAAAATTTCCAGATTTTAATAAATGTGTAATTGAAGATAGCGATTTTAGCATCCCTCTCACACATGAATGTACATTTTAATACTAAATAGTAGTTTGATTTTATAAATATACTATGTTCAACAATTAGAGAAATCTTTCTGTGCAATCCATTATAGTTACACTTAGGAATTTTCTCAAATTTAACAACATACACATCCACTTAAATAAAATGGATATTATCTTGCAAAAACAGTTTGTCAAAACTGGCTCAAGAAAAAAAGCAGATCTCTTAAAGAAATTAATACATTTTACCAACTCGTCCCTGGCTTGTGCTTCTCACAAGCATCAGGTACAGATTATTTCACAGGCAATTTTTACTAACCCTTAAAAATTTGATATCCCTCATCTTACACAATTGTGCCAAAGATAGAAATAAAGGAAAGGAGACTTTATACAAAGTAATTTATACTAACACTTTATATGACAGTATGTGCAAGACAGTTTATACATATTTTTTATACATCAAGATTCATTATGTAGTTAGAACTTGGTATAAAATGGCCATGTGAATAAAAAATATTAGAAATTGATTTCACTTACAAAATCAGAGGCAAATAAACCATATGAAATTTTATCTAATTAAATCACAACAAAGTAAAAGGTACTCGAGAATTGCAAGAATAAGTGGTGCTTCCACTATGATTATTAAGATCCTGACCCTAATCTAACATGAAAGGCATGTTGCAGACAGACATTCTAGTATTAGACTTTCTTTTTAATGTAATCCTATCAACTGATTTTCCTTTAGAGGAGTTTAATAGTAGGGAATCCTTTTAATGATTAAAAATTACTGTTCAATGGCTTTTTCAGAGCTTTCCCTCTATATGTATTTTCTAACTTACCCACCAAACAATCTGTGTAGTAAATAAGGATTTGAAAAGTTAGTTGAAAATGAGAAGATGGTTTTAATGGATTACTCCAGGTCACATACCTAGTAGAATGACCTTGAAGTCCTTGACTGAGGTTTCAGATTTACATTTCCCCTTTAATACACTCATGCATTCACATCTTGGGTGGCTTCTGAATATGCAATGTCAAATGTCACTGCCTGTTACAGTTTTATGAATACACATTAAGACATATTTACTAAAGAGCAGTTCTAGAAGCAGAGTTTTACTGATAAGGACATTATGCCTTCTATGTTTTGAATATGCTAAGTTTGCTATAAAAATCAAGCGAGGAAGCCTAATTTTATGTTTCAAAATAAATGTGCAAAGCAAATCTGTTGAAACATATAAATACAACTGAAAAGTAGTAGAATATTTTGCATAGCGAGAATGCCTCCTGAGACGGAGGTTCACATTACAAAATTCAACTGTAAATTCTAGGCACCATACTGCATTAAGTAACTGCAAAAAGATCATGTTATGTGCTTTAAGCAGATGCAGATTACCCTCTGTTCTGTGTACTCCAATGTACATTTCAGAATAATAAGTAACCTAATATTATGTCTCCAAAAAATTCCCTAGACTGAGTTTTTGCTCTTTAAACTTTCTCTGAAGGAGAAGAGAAACTCAGGCAGTATAATAGCTCAAAGCTATTATACATGAAATAGTATGTTTAGGAGATAAAATATTTGAAATCACATGCAGATATAATTATGCCCTCATTGTGGCATGCTACACATATAGTAACAGAAAATGCTATTTAAGTGCGGAGGCTCACTTTACAATGAATATTCCTGATTCTGAATCTGCATAACAAGGATGTTCTTAACACACTTGTCACAGAACTTATTGAATAATCAATCACACGGTATACACCAATTTCTCTGAATATAATAGGATGTATTAGGACTTATTAGAACTCTTATTTTCTTCACTCTAGTCAAATGCAATCACTTCGTTTCCCTTCCTCCTTCCTCTTTTATTCTCCTAGATTTGAAACTGTTAGTGTTCAACATTTTCCATGTATTATTACTTTTTATATTTTCTCAACTGTCCTCCTCTAAGATTAGATATTTGTCTCGTTCTTTTACTGAATTGTGAGTACAAGTTGATGGATCTTGCTTCAGGATCTGGTCAGCTTTCCCCATGATTCTCTTCCCCCAGCTTCAGACTGAATTTCATTAAAGTCATATGATACAGAACAAAAGAAGAAAGCAGTCTTGTCTTGAGTCATTGACTAGAAGTGAGATACGTCAATGAAAGTCACCTAGAAGAGCTCCACAAACAATCTAGGACTGTAAGTAATAAACATCTATGGTGATAAGACAATGAGGTTTTGGCTATTTATTAGAGGAAATGACCCATTTACCAGTCTACCTTGTGTTTTTCTCTCACATTTTAATGCATAATTATTGATCACCCAGTATCATGAAAATACAATACCTCAGAGATACTAAGATGAGAAACTCAGATCCTATCTTCTTACAACACACAGGGTAAAATGAAATGAAGGTGAAGACAGGGATTGCAATATATTTTGATAAATACTATATATGAATCTATTCCTAAGGACTCTCACATATAGGACTCCTGGGGAGGCATCCTAGGAATAGTGATATTTGATCAAAAAGTAAAAAGGCCTATAAAACTGATCCAGAAAGAAGAGGAAGAAATATAAACCCAGACAGGAGAAAGTGTTCCTTATATTTCCAATCAATATATGACAGAATTTTTCTTTTCTTCTGGTCATTTGCTCGAGAATAACCTTGTAGTCATTCCTGACTCATCAGTTCCTTCAATTTCCCATGTCCCGTGGATCATCCAATCTTCTTATTTCTAACTTCTCACTGCCTGTCTGGTCTATATTTTTCATTCCACTGTCTTCGAACATAGTAGGGATTACCGGATACCTGATCTTAAAGGTTTTATAATGGGTTTATAAAATTTCATTTACCACCCTCTAACAACAGTCTGCCATACAATAGCTGGAATAGTCTAACTAAAATTCAGATGTGATGATCTCTCTTGAGTAGTTAAAATATGTCAATGATTTCCCATTGCACTTGGAATAAAGTCCAGACTCTTCAGTATGATATGTATGTTAGGACCTCCACTTCCCTTGCTGATAGTTTCTTACCATATGCACTTTACAATGTAGAAATGAGCGAAGTTGATCTCTGTGCTTAACCCTAAATTGACTTTTATTATACCATACTATTCTATAATGTCTCTGCTGACAAAATGCAAGTTCACACAGTCTCAAGTGGATGATGCACAGAAGGTGTTTGGATAAGGGGAAAAAAGGTTGATACTGAGAGCTTTGTAATGAAAGACCTTTCAAGACACATTCAGAAGTCTAAAACATCCATGGACTTCAGAATAATTCCTGGCATTTATTTCCCGATCAGCATGGATTCCAGACAAACTGCTAATTACTGAGGACAACTTTTTCAAAAGTATTCTTCATAGGGCTCTCCTTTGAGATATCTTCATTCTCTGTCTTTATAGTCTGTGTGGTTATTTTAAGAGGCTAAAAAATGAGGAAATTTCTCCTTACTTTCCCCCAGCTTCTTCCTCATTTCTTATTCCCTAAATAAGGAAGAGCCTAAAACTTATTGATTGGAACATGTTGACAAGAGGGCAAAATTACTGTGGGTTCCAGGGACTCTAATCTTGAACTCTCTCTGGGTTTCTTGTCCCTCCTTACAAGTGCTGAGTGAATCTGCTGACCAGGGCATGCTCTGAAGATCTTGCTGGCTCCAGTCCCTTCCTACTTTGATTTATTTTCCTTTCTCTGTTGCTAGTCAGAGGACTAAGATTTCCTGTGGGATGAGGCAATGGAGGATGGTAGAAGGTGTGTGTGTGTGTGTGTGTGTGTGTGTGTGTGTGTGTGTGTGTGTGTGTGTGTGTGTGTGTTTTGAAATAATGTCTTGAACTAGTTTTGAAGGCAAGCTGGAGGCTGGTCAATTCTCTCTCTGAGTAGCTGAATATGTTCATACTCCAACTACTTCCTTTCTGGGGTTCTCACACACCAAGGCTTGTATGTACCCATTATAAATATTGCAGGACCAGGTGCCAAACAAGCAGGAACAGCCTCTTTGCCTTGTTGCCCCAAAGTGACACAAATCGACCGTGCAGATGTTCATGAAGCCTAGCTAGCCCCACCCGTGTTGCCATACAAAAGCTACCTCTTACAGAACCAGCTAGGACTTTCCCTGTCCTCATGTGTATCTCCCTGGGTGACCCTGTCTTGCAGTCAACTCTTGTTCAGAATCTAAGAAACAGAGACTCCGGATGCTCGTCTATCAGAGTATCATTGTGCTGTGGCTTGTCATCAAAAACTTCATTTGAATCTGATAAAAGAGACGATAAGAGAGGAGTAGGAAGGTGTGCCTGTCTTAAATGAAGGATTAATATTCTAAGATAACTTTTATAAAAGCTCTGCATGAGGTGTTCCAGGGGGTTGCTCAAGTTTGCCAGAAATACTCTTACTTTGTTTTCCTTATGACTTCCCCTTATTGTATATACTTGCTGTAGTAATCTCACCAGGGTTGAAAGGCAAGGCCACTATAGAAGGCAGGAAAACATTTTTGTTTTTCTGTCTCTTGATAACAATGCTATTAAATTATCAACAAAGTTTCAACCTATGACCTGGCATATTAGTGTTACACTTGTAGGTTAGACAATTGGATCACAACTGCCAACATTTGAAGACAAAGTGAAATGTGGGGAGAACTGGGTCCTAACACAACTCTGGTAGTTGATATCAGATACTACGGGATTGTTAAATGTTTTTTTGGTGGTGGTATTTGGTTTTTTGATATATTTTATCTCTTTCTTTGAACCTAAAAGATTTTCCAGGAGAATTAAGTTTCTGCTTCAGCAGAAAAATAGGTGATTAAATGGAGGAAGACTACTACTGCTGAGTCCAGAAGGTTAAGCAAAGCTCAGAGAATTTAAGGCAATATTTGGTAGATAACTATTTAAAATTTCATAGTGTATCTCTTAGAGGCTATAAGAGAATTTCAACAACATTCTTTAGGTGAGAAAGCACTGAAATTCTGCTACCCTTGAGAATCAATTCAAATAAACACTGGATTGAAAATGTCTCCCAATGCAGAGTAATTACCCAAATGATAGATAATGAGCAGATAATCTGAGTTTTTATTTTGTCCTGGATACTAAGTGACAGTATACTATACATAAATGGATGACAAAGAGGAATTCTTCACCTATTTAGTTTACCTCATCAGAAAATGCTCCAGAGAAGACTAAAGTGATAATTGAGACACTAAGTGTTATACTTTTAATTATGGTTTCAAATGTCATTCAGCATGTGCCCAGAAAGGAATTAAATAGTGAAATACCGATGCTCTCAAGGTTAGAAGCTGAATGGGAAAGTTCTAGAGGGTTCTGAATAATCAAGTTATGTCAAGGAAGGTAAATTTATCTAATATGATATTAATAGAATTTTCTATATGGAAGAAAGAACTGAAGGGAAGAAATTAAGAAGTCACTTCATTGTAGGTCATTATTCCTGAAACAGTTTTTTAAATTTAACTTAATTTTATTAATTTAAAGGAAAGGTATTGGCAGATATTTAGGTGAGCAGGCAGGGAGGAAGAGAGGAGGAAGAAAAGTTTATTTTATTCAGTTGTTCATCTTGGTGTTTATATTTGAACCCGGGTCCCAAACCTGGGTCCTCTAGATGTATGTGGACTATGTCATGTGGCCTTATCTGCTAGGTCACCAGGTCATGCTAATTTTCTTTCCTCTCTTAGTTTTTGGGGTTTTTTTTTGAGTTTTAGTTTTATTCTGTGTCTCAACTAAATTTATGACAAGTTTTTAGATAATGTATTTTCTTTTGCTATTTTAAAGAGTCAAATTGTATATAGGGAGGTTAAGTGAAATTACCAAAGTTCCATTGAGAGCCTACTTCATGTGACAGAAGCAAAACTAAATTCTCCAAATTCAGTCTTGTTTCTATTACATCACAATGTCATTAAAGATAGAAGGGAATTGCAAACAAATGTGTCTTAGAGGAGAAACTGCAGATTATAAAGGGACCAGAGAAGTCTGACGGATTTATTCTCCAATGAGTTCTTAACTATACTGGGATATTTAGCATCTGATCTATGAATAACTGGATTATGTATTATGGACAGCAGTTTTTTCAATCTTTATCTTTACAGTAACTCTCCATGCAAACATCAATCTTTGTTAAATGAAACCAGAGGAAGGACTTTTGCCTACACTGGAGTGAAGATATTATGAGGTATAATTGATCCAGAACAACACAGAGGTTAGGGTGCCAGCCACCTACAGTTGAATATCCGTATAATTTTGGACTCCCCAAAAACTTAACTACAATCATCCATTAGAGGACATCCCACCAAGAGATTGGTTTCAGAACCCCAACCCCCACTGCTGGATACAAAATCCAAGATTGTGCTTGTTCCTTAGAGTTGGCCCTTTGTATTGGACCAGTCCACATCTGTGGATTCAACCAGTAGACATCCACAGTTTGTTGAATCTGAATGCTGTACCTACACATAGAAGAAAATTCATGTGTAAGTAGACTGTGGGCACTTCAAACCTAAGTTATTCATGGATGGTATTAAGAGTTGGAAGTAAGTGAGAGAATAACAAAGGGTGGTAACAATCAAAGCAAAGTCGGAAGTATCTGACCCAGTCTCTTCTCCATCTGGAAATTTACTTCTGGACGCTTCCTTTTCCAAAGCTACTGAGGATGACACTGTTTTAAAGACAGAGTCTTCTCCCTACAGGCTTATTATGGGCTTTTTCAATTCCAGCTTTCCATTTTGTCTGCGCTTTTCTATTCTCAAAGTGCTCTTTTTGAAAATATGAGGCTTTATGAATGATCAAAATTCTTCCCATCTCAAAATGAAAGTGGACAAAGAAGGATATAGTGGACATGAGGAAGAAGGCAAGGGTAAAATCTAGGAGATAAAATTTTGTTATTTAGAAAGGCAAACTTAGTCTAAGGCATTTAAATTAAGTTATACTTCTAATGTGACTTTTTATGACTATGACTATAAAAAGTATTTTAATGGTCTTAATTAAGCATTATGGTAGAAGTAGGGATGATATTAATGAATTAAATATGAACTTTTGCTTAAAATAAATTCATTCTTCAAAATGATACTTAATATTGTTTTAATACAGTACTACATTTAAATAACTAAAATGAGCATGGAATAGGTCTTGAATGTGTTTATAAGTTAATAACATAAGCTCATAAACATCTAGTAGTGAGGAGAGACTACAGAAAACTCATCTATGTAATGATAGCACTAGATGATATCTGAGGATCATCAGTTTAATGTTTTTCTCATGATTTCACTACCTATTAACCATTCCTTTGAATCACTACAAGTAGAGCTTAATGGAATTATTATTTAAATGTGTGAATGACAAAACAAAGACACAGTGAGCAAGCTGCATATATGTCTCAAAGCTTTGTATGCAGTAAGTCACAAAGTGTAGCAGGTGACTTGTAGAATATTGTTTGTTTAGATTTAGACTTATGTATCACATTTCTACAGGACTAATGATGATGATGATTACAACAATAAAAATAATATATTGACTTAGAGGGCTAACAAAAACTTTCACAGAATAAACCACAGGAAAATGTCTTTAAAAAGCACAAAAAAAAATGGCACTAGGAAGCATTAGATATAACTTTAATGTATACACTCTCAAATCCTACAATATTAGGTCAAGCATTAAACAAAGAAAAGTCTGTGACCCTGAGTTCTAAACATGATTCTAGAATCATTTGGTACTTTTCTTGGAAAAGTAAGCACATAAAAGTTAATTGTTTTGGTTTGTTCATTTTTAGAAAATTGCTCTTAGAAACATCTTGGCATGGTAGCAAAGGAATATAAAACTGTTGGAAACTGAGCTCATCTTTCATGGATATGTGACTTCGGACAAGTATCTCATGTTTTTTTTGAGTTTCAAAGTTTGCAGATAGTAAGTCCTATTTATAAGATTAAGGATTCAAATATGGTATGATTGGTTTTTTTCCTGCCCTATTAGAAATAGATCATATTACATATTAGTAGATTTCTTTCATGTTTTATAGAGAAAGTTTCTATAGTAATTCTTCCATAGAACTTAGCACAGCAATGTGTGTAGTTTTGTCTGCAAGTACTAGTTAATATAGATCCTCACATTACTTCATGATTGAAAAAAAAGAAAATAAAAATTGCTAGCTATGATGAAAAGAATATTGCCTTCAAAAAGTCTTCTTTGCCAGTACAAGATTGTCATAAATGATTTTTGTTTATTTAGATAAAATGATGCCAATCTGCTGGTTTTGTTTCTGATGCTATCATAAAATGTAATTGTATTTTGCTTTTCTGAATATTGATGTCTTAGATTAAGCAAATAGCATATATAACAAACCCCAATGCAAAGTTTAGACTAAAAAAAAACTATAGAATTAAAAAAAAATGTTCATGCATCAGTACATTTTTTTTTTAATTTCACATCTTTAAATATCTAGAGAATCTTGCACTTTACTAGAGAGCCACAGGTAGATCCTTATGAAGTATATTTTAATAATCTCCTTCCTAAGTGTAAATGGGTTATCAAATATTTTCAGTCCAGTCCCTTATTTACTGCACCAGCACTTTATCTGGATAATTCTTATTCACATCTAAGAGTCTATTCAATCACTGCTTTCACCAGGGGCCATTCTTGAGTGAATTCACTGTCTGCATTCTGTCTCTCTCCTTGCTACTCTCTTAGCCTCTTGTTGCATGCTTCAGTCACAGCTAAAGCAAGTTCTAGACTGGTGTATTGCTTGCACCGGAGTGTGATCCTTCCCTCCTATTCATATTCAGATATCATCTGGTCTCTGACACAGCTGGTGTTCAGCAAGTTCCTGTTACATGAATAAAATGAATGCTGTAAAGAAAGAGTCTAGATGTTCATGTCACTCAGACTCTAAGCGGTTGACCTATGTCTCGCTGTCTAGTTCACTATAATAATAATAATAATGATAATGATAATAGCTAAGATTAACAGAACACAGGATGTTATGACATGTCTAGTGATGTATAAGCATCATATTTTTTATTCCTTTGGGCTGACAAATAGTAATGTTATCACTGATACCTTAGTAGCAAATAAAATTAAGTTTGGTGACACTATATAAAGTTGTCCAAGATGGCACTATCTGTTTGGAACCTGAGTTAACAACTCTAAAATGAGTACTTTTTCTACCATGACCCGATAACCTCCTTCTTTTATTGAAGTGACACGATATCTATATGCATGCTTTGGACAGTCATATATTTATAAGACATGAAAGACACATACTATATTTTGGATATTGTTTTGATCCATCTATTTCATTTTTAAAGACAGAAACTCTCTAGAAAAAGAAATGCAAACATAGAAACTGTTACAGTTCTCTCTCAACAAACAAAACCCAAACGGTGCTCTTTTAGAAGTAGTGAAGACAACTTTATTACGCGCCGGCCAGATGTAGAATCTGAGCCCCAAAATACTTTTGGGATACATTTTTATTGGTGAGGGAGAGGGAAAGGTGTGAATTAGAACGGGAATTACAAACAGAATTCGGTTACTCATTTGTGAATTCCTCACATGGATAACACACAGGATTTACATAATTGTAAATGCACATGGGGTTTCATTCTCAGAAAGGGGTCCCTTTTTATCTAGTCTTCCTCTCTTCTACAAAACAAGTCAGGCTTTTAATCCTAGGTTTATTAAGCTCTATTATGATTCAGCATAAATATATTCAATTTTAACTTTTCCATGTGTAATATATTTATGTTTTATAATCTGATTTGTTCCAGAATACTACCAAAAATATTCACATTGATGCAATTTTAACAAAAAAAGGGTGAGGGCATTAATCATAGATTGAATCTGTTGTGCTTTACATTTTTAAATAAATAGTGATATAATTGGTAAAATGAGGTATTTTGTTAATCAATACTATGGCTAGTGATAGGCCTAAGATATAATTTGATGATTTTTAGTTTACAAAAAAAGAAAAGAATCAGTGTACTTATAACATACTGACAGAGGACATTTTTTAATGTGGTGATTCCAAAAATTGTTCATAATCTTCTAACACTTCACAGTAGTCACAATAGCAATGTTAGTAGTAATGTCATGCAGATTTACCTTTTAAGGTAATGATACACCTTTTTTAGTTGTTGAAATTCCAGTAACTAGCTCATATTAATTTTGTCCATTAAAATATTCCCCATATCCCAAATTCTCTTAATTGCTTTAATAAGACTCATGGAAAGCCACGTCTTTAATGCATTTCATAGATAAATAGTTATTTAGACAGAAGGCCTCTTCTTGCTGACTTTTCAGTCTTATTGAGCAATAGGCACAGAAGGAAATACACAGGCATTTATCTTCAATGGAATCATTTGTAAACTTTTTGGATAATTGAACTGTCAGCTTGGCCCCAGTAAGGGTCCCCTGGCCATCAGAGCATTTGTTTGCTTTGTTGTAGTCAGTGCTTTCATTTTAATATGCCTTGTTAGTACAAATAGCACTGCCTTGAAACTACTATTAAAGAGAAAAAATGCTCAGTGCTACACAGGAGAATAAACTGCCAAAATAATGTATATGTAATTGTAATGATAAGTAATCCGTCACCAAATCTGACATATCAGTTTTATTCCTCTTACCAGAAATATCCAGCCTGACTTTATTATGCCTCAGCATAAATATTTTAAATTTTAATTTTTGCATGTGTAGTATTTTGATGTTTTATAACGTGATTTGTTCCAGAACACTACCAAAAATATTCACAGCTGGATGGAAATATAATGCATTTATGCAATAACAATTATTTATGCTTCTTTTGTTGGTAGATGTGTCCTTAAAAAACAAAACATCTAAATATATTCCATACAAATGCATAGTCCCTTTTGAATTATTTTATTTTATTTTATTTTTTTAGCAGATGAATTCCAATTCAGTTTAACCATGACTGAGAGGGGTAAATTAAGATACTAAGAATTTCTGGGAGGACAAATGGCTATGTTACCTCGGATTAACCAAAAATTCAGTGTCAGGATCACTGTAGAATAGGAACAATACAGTTGCTAGTTCAGTCTGAAGGTAACAAAACTTTAACTGAAATTTATTCCAGAGTTTGGGGAGAGAGCTGCATTTGTTTAGCTTCTAGCCCTCTTGTATACTTGCTAAATAGCATACCCTCAAGTTTTGTTGTTGGAAATTGTCAAAGTTGCAAAGACAAGGCTTGATTTTAGCTAAAAAATAAAGCAGATTACATGCAGCATATTTTGGTTATTTAGAGCACTATCTTTTTTCTTTATGATTCTCAGCAGGAAAATCAAAAGGAAGATTTCTTGCTTGTTGATCACACCTGCAGGTATTCAGAACAGAATTCTTTAAGACATGCCACTATCGCATGTGGATTTATTTTAACTAAGGTCAGGTGAGACCCTTGCATCCTCAGCAGAAAATATCACCACCTACTTAACTACTGAGTTGAATGAAAATTGGGGATATTGCCCACACTTAGGTTTGCTCTAGAAATGAGCTTTTGTAAAGATTGCAAGACTATCTGCAGTTATATGTAAACATAAAATTAAAAAGCTTCGTTCTTTTCATCATGTGTCCCCCTTGAAGCCAAGAGAACTTATCCCATTACTTAATTCAAGATAAATACCCTGGTTTCCTCCACTGAAAACAAAATCTTCACAATCTATGTAGATTTCCCATATTAATGTCATTAAATGTATCTTTCTTTCCCCTGCTAATCTGACTGATAATGTTTTGATTATTCAACTAGTCCTAGCAAAACCTAGAGGAAAAAATGGGGAAAACTTCCCTCTGTCCTTATATATATTTCACCATTCGATGAATTCTAGTTAATAAAATAGAGTACTTGAAATGACTTTATATATCTGTCTACTTATTTGACATTTATTAGAGAGCTGATACTTATTTTGACCCAAACCAGAATTTCTAGATCCCTAGGAAATTATACACATAATATACATGTAATAGAGTTTTTAGATTATTCGAAAACTAATGCTAACCCCCTCATCATCAAATCTACCCCCGTTGATAGGGAATGACAGCCTTACATCCTCAAACCATAAACAAGGCATTTAATAACTTTTAACAATTGAAACTCCTTTCAGATTTACACTAATACTGATCATTTTTACTTAACAACAGGAGTGAGGAGTCCAAAAGAGGTTTTAAAAGTAGACTTTATACATTAGAATTTCTCAGATATGAACCTTCCTTATTTGGAAGTACAAACACAAAACCTGATTTTGATTCATTTCTTTGAGCAGCCATAACAACTATGCCTTAATCTGTTTGATCTGTTTAACAAATATACTATAAATGGTGTGACTTATAAACAACAATTATTTATTTCTGTCTGGAGTCTGGGACATCTGCTATCATGGTGCTTGGAGAGTTGGTGATGTTTTGCCATGATCTCTTATGGCGGAAGAAGTAAGCGACCTTGCTGGAGCCTCTTCTCTCTAAGGACACTAATCCCATTCATGATGATTTTGCCCCATGACCTAATCATCTCCTAAAGACCTCACCTCCCATTACCATCCCCATTGGGATTAGGATTTCAGCATACACATTTTGGAAGGACACAGCCATTCAGACCATCCATAAACTATCACACTAAAGCCAATGTGAATTGAACTTAGGCGATCCCTACACCTGGTCCTGGGTTCCATCAGACAGCAAATACTCCGAATAAACAGGAATTGCAGATCTGGAAGCATTTAGTCAGGTATAATTTTGGCATATATCTCTGAACTACTGATTTATTGATCTGTATGTTAATTCTGAAGAGCACTTGGTGAAGACCTACATGTACTTGTTAGTCAAGATCAAAGCAGAGGATGTGGAAGAATCCACCTGTCAAGTTTAAATTGGGGATTCAGGAGTGTTCATATGGACCTAAAATTAGAAATGATTTTGGAGTATAGGAAAGTAGTAGTTAAAGAGAAAGGCAAAATGTGTTTAGATGGATGTGGAGAATGCATATTAGTTCATGGGAAAACAGGTATTAACCTTAAAATAGTAACAGATCCTCATACATTAATGGTAGAGAGGTATTTTTTAACATCCAACAAATATGTTCTATAAAAGGAGCAGAAAAGTCACAAACACGAACTATATAATTAAATAGGATCTGGATTTGAAGTTGGTTGCACAAGTTAGGGTCAGATATTATTAGTGGGAACTCATTGGTTTCAGTCCCAAGAAAATCAAGTCAGAAAGAGCATTATGGTAGATGAGAGCTTGCCCGGAGTATGTCTTCTACATATTTACCTTAGACACAGCCTCTCTCACTTTTTTGAATATAGGTTTCTGATGACAAAATAATGTGTGTTCATTTGCTAAAATTGGTTCAGTTCTAAAAAGTACAGGTTCTCAACATCCAGAGGTAGTAAATGTTTATAATCATATGACATCTCTTTCTCCTAGATCATCTACTGCTTTTCATTGGTTGAACATGTGATACATATAAATCAGGTCACCTTCTTAATATCACTCATCATTGCATAAGAAAAGTTCATGGACTATGATTTTAATCAATCAATCTCAAACAGACTGATTCACATCAACGAAAAATATCAGGATCAAAAAACTTTTCACTCCGAAAATATAATTCCTAGAGAGAAGCAAGGGAAAAGTTAGCACATACAGTGATTGTGTCCTCTATTTTACCTCTGGCTTGTACTTCACATCTTTGTTTCTCACCATTCATATTTTACACCAGATGTTGGCCTAGAGTAACTCATCCAGAGTATAAATCTTATAGTTGCATGTAGCTTTCATTTTCTTGTCCCCCAAACTCAATACCATCTAGATATAAGCATAAGATGAAAAAAAATTATTGCAGACTTTTAAAAATAATACTATATATGTATTTTCAGTGTATATAATATGAAATTATCTGCATTGAGCCCTATCTATAATCAGTAGCCTCTAAAAATATGAAACCTTTGTCTTTCTGTTTTGGATGTTCGGTAAAGCATATTATTTTTTACCAACAAATCTTGATGCTAATGAACTATTAGTATCTCCTACACATCTTTGCAAAAATCTCATACTAAGGTCCTAGGTACCATTTAAAGAATTGACCTACACAGAACACTTTATCTTTCTATCTAGATGGCTTATAGATTCAAAAGTAGAGATTATTGGATATTTTATAATGTATTATTATTAATATAATATAAACAATGGGCCTCTTTTGGAAATCCTATATTTACTCTTTTGAAAACACAAGTATTAAAAAGTGATACAGCTTACAAGATGAATGGAATTTTTGTCCAACATCTTTCAGGTTTATAAGAGCTTTAATGAACTTATTTTCTTGACAACTTGTGATTTAGCTGCCCAGATCTACCTTTGGGAAAACTGATAAAACTGATATTCCCCTGTGTTACTGAAGAGCAGAAGATGAGTTCTGGGTTGCCAAAATTTTCATTAAAATTTTATGTAACCATTCTCTAGAGCATGGAACTTGCATAATACCTGCCATAAATGAATTATGCATATGAGTTTCTATACTCACCCTATTTTTATGTTTAGTCTTTAAGCATATTTATAGCAGGGTTCCCATCAGCTCACTGTGTTGTTAATATATTTAAAAAGAAATGTGTCATTGACTGAAAATAACAAAAATAATCTATGGAGGATCAAATTTATAAGCATTATATGTAACCAACCACCCTCCCAGGTTATGTTTTACCATCAAAAGCTGAAGTCATTCAAATATATAAATGGAAAATTTACTGAAATCTCTAATAACTACATCTCCCAGATTCTGTAAATTAAGAGTTTAGGGAATAAATTTATAAAGTTTATATACTGAATATATCAGATAGGAAATCAGCTCTTAATCTTTAGAGACAGAATCTAAAAGTCCAAGGTAAGAAATTACTAAAGACCAAGTCCAGTCTCTTAATGTCTCTCCATGCTTTTAATTCAGTTTATATAATGCTGTTTTGAGAGTACAAAGACTCATAAGAATCAGCATAAGATTTATTACATCACAAGATATAAAGCAAATCCAAGAAAGAATGAAAGTGTATGTGGTAAAGTCCAAAGAAATCAGACCCAAACTTTAAAAGGTCCCCACTCTGGTAACACTCATAGGACATTCTTAGTTCCTCCAGTGTTAATAATAGTGATAACACATGTGCAGTATTATCTACTAGGGAAGCTCAGTTGAAATTTACTGCCTATGGTTTTTATTGGAAGAAGTTCACATAACCATCCTCTGCCAATCATACACCCAAACTCCCAATTCCTAGAAGAAAAGCAAATATTTAACATAAATCATGTTACCTGTACTGTTTAGAGAAAATGAACATTCTTCTCAGTTCTGGGAATGGTAGAAAGTACCCTGGAATCCAAATTCCCTAGCACTAGCAAAGGCCAACCTTGTAAGAAGACCTTTCTTTATTCATTTTTCTTTGCACAAATGCTCTTATTTTCATTTATATGTCTTTTTATCATATCACTTAAGGACTCTTTAATGAGATAATTCAAAATGTATGCTCAAATGCAGAGTTGAGAAGAGGTGTTCACAGGCTTATAGAGAATTCCTATCATATAGATTCAATAAATCTAATTATCCATAAGAGCATAGATAATAGGAAAATAGGAACTTACAGATTTTTAGTATAACCTTTATTTTTAATTTTGCTGATATCGAATAATGGTTGTTTGACATCTAGTTTGCAAAATTCCTAAAACTTACCCTTCATGAGTGGATTTGACCCAATCCACTAACAAGCACTTTTCAATCCTTTGAATGTTTATTTTTACTATTTACTTCAATCCTTTCATGTTTACTTATAAAGTATACTCCTTCCATAAAGTTTGGGAGAAAAACCAAGGTTTTGCTGACAAAAGTCTAACTTAGCAAGCAAACCCCTATTTTGAATAGTATTTTACAGTTTTCATAGTGATTTTACCTGCCTTATTTAACTCAAATATTATTAAAAAAATACACTTAAGTCTTGGTTTTGTTTTTTAACCAGTATCACCCAATCAGTGGTAGAATATAAGCAAGAAACTGGGGACGAAGCTATTTCTTATCTTTGTTTAATTTAGGTGTCCCAGATTAAAACTCAGAGCATTTTTTTTCTCAACAACAACAAAAATATGGCTAACTTTGCTAAGAGGCTTATAAACTCTCACTGCACTTTGAATTAATCGTTTCTAGGCAACTTCCTTCCAAGATTTTGTTTAAGGTCTCTTCCAATGTATAATGCTATTTGAAGTGGAAGAATTTCTGAGTCTCTAATCCATGGAATTTGCTTCCAATTTTTAAGTGCCTTGTAATCTGTAAAGACTCTTAAAATTGTTTGCAAACTGGACTCTGCAAACCAATCCTGTTTGAGTATCACTGCTTCTTTTTGTCTTGGAGAAGTATGGTCTGATACTTAGGCAAATAAATATATGCCCACTGCACTTGAGAAGCTCAATTTTGTATGACATTATGCCCACACTGGTAATGAAATAAAAACATGGGGTGATATGTCAATGGAGAGAATCCTTGTATGACTTAAATTCAGTTCCCCTTATCACTAGTATCTTTCATGTGTCTTTAAAATAGACTAATTGCCTCAAAGAAGCTGAAAGACTGTAGACACATGTAGCAATGATTGTCCACTTTCCTTTAGTAATGAAAACTCCATCTAAGAGATATTTCATTAGTAAACACCTTTAGGGTTTAGAGATAGTCAATACCACAACTATCACTTCTATCTCTAGTCTTCTCTTTGTCTCTGGGTAATTTTCATTTGTGTCTTATCTTCCAAAATAGATGGGAAAGTCCTTCAGGATAAGAACTTATCTTGTCTGCTCACTGTATCTCTTCGTGCTTCTTTAAAGTTGACTTTCCTCCCTGTAGTAAGGCAGGATAGGAGCAGTCACTGTGTATAGATCATCTGTTACAGTCATTCAATTTATTTCTCAATTAGCGTTACATGTGCTTATAAAGCATTCATTAAATCCTGTTATTCTGTGCCAGCAAATGTTCAGGAATGCCAGCACAGGGTGCCTTCTGGGATCTCTTGCCCTAGGTTTATAAATTCCCTTCCAATTCCTTCCACTTTTGCCTCAACACAGCCACTTAACTGTTTTCCTTTCCCTTTTTTTCTGTGTATACCTCCCAATATATATTCTGTCTGGAGTTGCCATTTTCAGCCTGTTGACAATTCAAATCTCAGTTTCAGCATGACTTCCCCTAGAAAATTGTCCTTCATCCCAAAGTAGGGTTAGAAGCCTATTTTTCTACCACATGATATGCTTATATCTACTTTGATATTTATAATAAACTAATTATTGATTATTCACATAATGCTACTTAACCTTAAACCTCTTTAGGACAGGAGTCCTATATACTTTATTTTTGTGTACAGAACCTATGGGGTTAGAGCAACACAATCCTTACTGAATAAATTAACAGTCCTTTAAAATAACAGCATTTTTACCGTTTGAGATTGTTGTGTCAATAACATATTTGCATAGAAAGCAGGCTGGTAACTATCTTGACTCTGAATCCAATGAAATCTAAAAAGAGAGTAAATGTAAATAAAATAAATCTCTAGTACAGCTAAATTCGGCTAAAATTTTCTTTTTTTTTTTTTTTTTTTTTAAGGAAAGATGAAGGCAGGAATGAAGGCAAATAGGCAGCTAGGCAGAAAGAGAGAGGAGGAAGAAGCATTTTGTTTTTATTTAGTTTTTCATGTTGGTTGTTCCCCCTGCTCTCCCTGGCCTGGGACTCAAACCCGAGGGTATGTGGCCTGCTCCTTCGGAGGTGACTGATTTAACCGCTACTCCACCATGGTGTGCCCAGACTAAAATTTTCAGAGTAATTCTATAAATTCTCAAAGGGAAGTATCAAAAAGTCCCATAAGTATCTGCAAATTGACAACTATTAATGTTAAATTTCTGAGATTAAAATACATTTATTTGCAGCTTTTTTGACTGTTAAATCTCTCTCTCTTCGTATTGTAATCATCACCATATACTTCTCAACTGTTCCACACTGATTAAGGACATCCTTTTGGGTTTCTATTTCAGATTCCTGATCATTTTTAACAAAATAAATTAATGTTGATGATCTGGACAAAGTAATATACACTTCACTATAAATTTGGACTTTTCCATTTTCTTTGACTATCCCAGATGATATCTAATTTGCTTGTCTCTAGTCTGCAAGTTAAATAATCATGACAAAGCAGTGGGGTCTGATGGAGAACAAGGATTAGGGAAATAATGAAAGTGATATTTAGAAAAAAGAATTGCTAGGAATTAGAGCAATTAAATATCTGAGGTCCATGGATATAGAAAGCACTTAGGAACTGATTTTTATTATTGTTCTTGTAATATTTTTATTAATAATTTGAACAAAACAAGATTATTATATGAATGTAAAATATGCCGGTAAAGACGTTTCCCATTACAAAAGTAATATGTGCTGCTATTGAACATTGTCTCAGTACAGAAAGATGGAAAAGACAAGAAAAACAACAATATTTGCACATCCCTCCAAAGAGTCTCTCTTACCAGTTTGATTATTCTAGTCACTTATTTTCCAGATTGCAGAATCAAGTCAGCTGCAAAAAATGTACTTGAGTTTAAACTGAACGGAATTAAAATACTAATTAGATTTAGGAAGGTTCAGAATAAAGCAAATATTTATATCATGTTGTACATGCCGGATCGCAAAAGATATTTTGTTTTGCTTTTCTAGCATGTCTCCCTGTTCCTCAAGGAGTCTGTTTGCATGCATTCAGTTTTATAAATAACGTGGTGCTTCTGAGGTCCACCTAGAGCTGTTGGAAAGGGAAGAGTTCTCTACCATTCTCACTGAGATGCACTGAAAACCTCATAGTGCTCATACTTCACGGTTAACAAGCGGACTGCGATCTGATCTGTGTCGGGACAGAGGCTCAAGAGCCCAGTTTGATGTTTCTGAGAGAGATGAGCCTGTGGATTGAGCATAGCTTCACAGCAGAGGATGAACGAACCTCTCAATCACAATGTTATTTTAAAAAACGTATGTGGTAATATGCTAGCTTAGTCCTCTTTAGGTCTTAAAAATAAACGACTTTATTTTTTGAGTGGTGAGGATGAGACAGAACAAAGAGGGAACTAAATAAACTAATAACATCCATGTCTTTATGTATGGGACATTGGGCTTCACTTTTCCTTCACTTGAATTATAATATAGTCTCTTCCTAGCGCCAGTGATTAAAAAACAGAAGTAAATGAATAAAAAAAAGACAATGGAAAAATTCCACATGCGTATCATTTTAACTTCCCCCATTCCTCTCCCTGCCCAGTAGTCTTTAAAACAAAGGGACTCAGTAGAAAGACAGCATGTACCCGTCACCAGTTAGGATCAGATCTGTTCCCTTAATGCCTTCAAGTCTTTCCTGTAAGGTACCTCCAGGCACACTGTTCCTACTTTATTTTTCCCATAGTAATTGTTCTGTTTGTATTTACTTTTCCTTTTGTCTTCCCAGCCTCCACACTAAAATGTAAGCTCCAAGAGGCAAGAATGTTTTTACGACTTTACTATTTCTTTTGTTTACGATACTATATTATTTTCAGAATATTTAGTTCTCACCCCAGTCTGTGTGCATTTTATAACACATCCACCACCAGAGTTCCAGTGCCCTTTACTACTTTCTTAACTGGAAGGAATTCTTATCTACTGTTTTATCTACTATTTTATCAATAGGCACATTGCTTAGAATAGTGCCTGACACAATAATGATACTTAATAGAAATGTGTTGAATGAATAAATTTGAGTTGTCATTCATTAAAACATGATTGAAATTATTAAACTTGTCTGATAGAATGAGATGAATGACTACAGATTTATGCCTTTGTTTATTTTATATTGACTATATTATGCAGTCTAAGACTTAAAAAATTCCCTTCTTCATTTCCCAATCTGGATGCTTTTATTTCTCTTCTTACCTTATTACCTAACTAGATCTTTTAGCACAATACTAAATATGAATGGTATGAAAAGATATCCTTGACTCCTTTCAGATCTAATGGACAAAAGATTCAGTCTTTTCCCATTAAGTGAATAACTATCAAGTTTTCTAGCTGATGCCTCTAAGCTGAAGAAGTCTCCTATATACTGACTCTTTTGAAAGATTTCATCAGAAATGAATGGGTATTTTTATAGTGTTTTAAGGTATGTCTGTTGAGATCATCTCCCTCCCATTCTTTCTCATTTGTTAATATGGTTAATGGCAGTATTGATTTTTGTCCTTTTTTCATTGTGGTGAAATATTCACAACACAAAATCCATCTCTATAACTTATCTTTATAAAACTGAAACTTGGTACCCATTAAATGATAAATCTCCACTCTCCTCTCCTCTCCTCCCAGCCACTGGCAATCACCATTCTGCTTTGCCTCCTTGACTATAACTAATTCATGTAAGTGGAATCACCCAGATTTGTCTTTTTTTGTGACTGTCTTATGTAAGTGAATAAAATGTCCTCAAATTTCATCCAAGCTGTTGCATGTCAGATCCCTTTCCTTTTAACAAATGAGTAATATTTCATTGTATGTATGTTTCACATTTTTTTCACAATTT
This sequence comes from Solenodon paradoxus, assembly GCA_004363575.1. NCBI lineage: Eukaryota > Metazoa > Chordata > Mammalia > Eulipotyphla > Solenodontidae > Solenodon > Solenodon paradoxus. The sequence continues at coordinate 3,659 of RJWH01000225.1, read as the reverse complement.
GGTATCCATTTTGGATATTGTTGGATTTAATTTGCTAGAATTCTTTTTCAGACATTTTAATCCTATGTATATATGGGATATGAGTCTCTAATACAGTTTCTCTTCATGACGTTTTTGTTTGGAGATGAAGATCTTAGGATGAAATCCTAAGTATTTCTTGGTTTTTTAATTTTTCTGGCAAATTTTTGCTACTATGTAATTTCTGTTTCTCTTTTGCCCCTACTTCCTTCTAACCTTTTCTAATGGTGTTTTTGTATAGAGCCTACACTTTTATGTTTATCTCTCTGCTCCTTATTTTTAAATAGGTTGACCATATGTACTGATTGAAATAGGACAGTACTATTATTTTCATATTTCCCAACTGTCCCATCATTTTAAATTAGATATCAGTTTAGTCCCACTTTTAATAAACCAGGGTCGTCTTTAACATGGGGAAACGAGGGCAGCTGAGTTGCTCCAGGCCCAGTCTGCTGAGAGGGCTCAGAACAGCTGCCATTTGGCCCTGCATTAAAGACGGCTCTTGCCAGTGCTGACCGTGGCAGGCCGTGGCCACTGCTGCTGACCTTCTGCCCCCATGAGGAAACAGGAGCCATGAGAGGAGGATCACCCCTTACCCTGTTGGTGCCTATTTCTTCACAGGGAGCAGAAAACCACAGTGTGGTCAAGCCCTAGGTGAGTACTATAGGGATTATTCTGGCAGTGTAGAGGTTATCTCTGGCACTTGGGGGTTAGTGGGCATCTCTATCACTGAGCTGGTAAGGTGGCATGACTGTTAGGTAGGACACTTAGAATAGGACTTACGGGCACCGAATTTGTTTTTCACCTAAGGTGCCAAAATTCCTGGCACTGGACTTGGCCATTTGTGTGGAATCCTGCTAGACAATAGGTCCTTACCATGTAATAACTGATCTGTATCACATAGGACTTACTTGTTGGTCTGGTTGCTCTGCTTCTGTTGGGATTACTCCACCTCCTCCCCTTCCCTTTGTTATTAGCACATAACCTTGTCCTGTTTTTGCCATCCCGGTATAGTTAACCTATTTTAAAATAAGGTGAATTCTTTTCAAATTCAATTAAAGAGGAACCAGGCATTATCATGGCTTGAAAAAATATTACTGGACCACAAAAAGATCCTTATTTGAATCAGGGTTTCAGCCTATCTGATAGCATGTTCTTCAGCTGATACAAAAGGAGGTAGCATTTGGCAGGTTCTCAAATTTAAGCAAATCAAAATATAGAACCCTGTTAAATCTGAATTGCAGATCAACAGCAAATAAATCATCTGTATGTGTAAGAATGTGTGTTTCAATATTTGGAATGCACATATACTAAATAATTTCCCTTTTATTTTCTGAAGTTAAAATTTAGCTGGGTAGTCTACATTTTTTTTTCTGGCAATCTTACCCACAGGCCACTGACCACTCACAGATTTTCCTCTGCAGTGTGACAGATGTGGCCATATGCCATGTCTATGAGTCCCCATTTTTATGCTACCCCTTCCTGGGTCCTGCCTCTCTCGGCACATTGTGGGTCAGAGAGGAGGCTCCACATTGGGGCAGCTCACACTGGGCCTCCACAACTACATCCAGACCGTACTGCTCTTCCTGAGGTCGCTTCTGTTGTCTTAAAGAAGCCCCACCTGTTGTCTTCCTTTACCCCATAAATGTTTCACTACACTATCTGCTTTAAAAACAAACAAACAAACAAAATACACTTTGGTGCATGTCATGCTTAGTGTTGATTTTATTTTTCAGTACCTATTCTTATGGAAGATAAAATACAATTTTCTGTTTCTCCCTATATTATGTTTATTGTGTTCAGAACAAGGTAGAGAAATATTTGTTCTGCCAATTTATACTTTGAGGCCTGTGTATTCTATTTAATTATTTCTTCAGTATCTATTTAACTTACTGTTTTTTCTATTTTGGTATCATTGTATTTTTCCATTATTTTTTCTATGTGTTAAAACATGTCTATTATTTTGCAATATCTCAGCTCTTAGATTATGTATATATTTTACTCTACTATTTTTGCCCATTACTTCACACTTGCTATTTTACTAATTTCTATGTATTTTATCTTCATTATTTTCACTAATATTATATTGCTGTTGAGTTTTGTTTCACTTTTGTTGTCTTTCAGTCTTTTAAATTGAATATTTTTTACTCACATTTTTTTGAAAACTTGAAATATTGAAGCTCTTAATTATCTATGAGAAAGGATCAATATTCTATCAATTTGTATATGTAGTGTTATTATTTCTTTTCTAAAATAGCTACAGTTCAAACTTGTGCTTAACAAAATAAGATACAGCAAAATTTATCCTCACTAAATTCTAGGAAACTATGTGTAATTTCATTGTTGTTATACAGCAAATTGCTCATTTCTGGATTTTTTTATTGTGCCCAGAAAATATGAACTATGGACTTTTTTTTTATAATTTACTGACTTTTCTTAGTGGTGAGTAATAGGAGAATAGCTATAGTAGGTCTAATAATAATATAACAGAAAAATGACCTCTACCTGTCTATAGAATATAATCTAACTACAGTTTTAGCATCAGCAATATACTATTTTCTGAGATCTTTCTTGCAATAAATCTTACATTTCAGAAAAAAGACATCTAAAGTGATTTACTAATTCAGGGACGGAAAAAAATCAATGAGAATTTAAACCCTGTTTATTTTAAATTGGGACATGAAGCAATTATGCCCGTGATCTATGGCTTCTGGGAATAAAAAGTAAACTATAATAAGGTGGAATTTGGGACTGTCTCTATTGGGAATTGCTGAATAACAAACTATCCAAGCACTAAATGTCTTCAAATAATAGTCATGACTATTTATGAATCTTAGAATTCTTTGAGGTCAGCGTCTAGTGCTTTTTTGCTGGGCTTGTCTCCCTAGATCACTTCAGTCACCTGAGAACCAGGTAGACCCCAGCCATTCTGGCAATGGCCGACTGTCAACTGGGCCACATTGGTTCCACTCCCTTTGTCATTATTTTCTTTATGTGTCTCTTATCCTTCCGGCAGCCTAGCTTGACATGTTCCCATGTCAAATATGAAGCATAATTGAAAGTAAGTACAAAAGCAGAAGAAGTCATGCTGAACATTCAAAACCTTTTGAGACCTAGGCTCAGGAATGGAACATACTGACTTCTGCCATATTCTGTTGGTCAAAACAAGTGGAATGGACTTCCAAGAGTCAGAGTGTGCTTAGAGCATATAGAATTGCAGGAAAAAGGGTGTGGATACTGGGAGGCAGGGATACTGGAGGGGTGGGAATCAATCATGGCAGAATAGCACTCACCACAGTCTGCCACAGTCTGCCATCTAGACCCAGTGATCGATGTCCCCATATGCAAAATACTCTCACTCTTTTTTCCAGGACCCCTAAAGTCTCATTTTAACGTGTCTGCTGACTCCAGGAATTCTTGGTCTATATTAACTCTGAAAGTGGACCTCCTTATATGGAGAACTATGAATTAAGGAAACAAAGTATTCACTTAAAATCTTCTATCACAAAGTGAATAATGAAATAGGAACAGACGAGAAGCTGATATTAAACGTTTCTCGTTGTAAACAGGATGAATGGGAGGCAAATAACAGCACTGTCCTTTAGAGATCTGGAAACTCCCTGGTAAAATTTTTCCAAGTC